>NMRA01000205.1:281353-292971 GCA_002633005.1 Phoronis australis
GCATTCAAACTGGAGATCGGTGATTTACAAGTAAGAGGACATGAGAGAAAAATTTCACTGAATTAAGATATCATTTTTATGGAAATTATGTGTCTTATTTTTCGGAGCGTATAAGTACAGTACAATGCGGTTTGTTGAACGTGCGATTATTGCGCGTGCTCATTTAAGTATTCTACTTTCACTCTTGATGACGTCAGTCGCTGCATGGTCTAATGGTAAAGTCGGCGACCAGCAATTCCAGGGTCCCGGGTTCGACTCCGTACTCGGTTTCCCGCCAAAACGTTATCTCACTAGTGAGATACCTTTATGGGTTATTACACTGTTGTATCTGCCATTTGACGCTAATATTGTGGTATAAATATATATATTATTGAGTGACGTCATTTGCGATAAACCCAAGCGCCTGTGTGTACAACGTGGTACCGAAAAAAAGTGTTGTATCGAATGAGCGAGCTTTTAAGATGTTGCAGGAGCTCAATTTATATGGCGCGTTCACTTGAGTGAACAATAATTGTCATTTTGCATCAATTTACATGCGATAACGCATCACATTTCACAAATCTGTTTTGATTTTAAACATCGCGTCTATACTTGGCATTTCAGTTTTACTTGATTTTGGAATAGAATAACATGGCTGTTATTTTAGTCATATTTTCGGTGCTTTTCTCTGTTTGTGTGCAGATAGAAAGATGCGATGGCGTGTCTAACTCATCCACTAACACATCCTCTCCATCTCGCAATTCAAACGCGACAGTTGCTTCTTCGCGACTGCAAGTAAGCCTGGTTACTACTACACGATCTACCAAGGGACAAGCGTCTGCTGCATCTACCCAACCTCCCAGTGCTGCTGTCGGGGTGACTACAGTTGGGATTGCAATCACAAATGCACCACTTGTCACTGCACGAACATCAGGAAACGTAATGACTAAAAGCGTCACAACTGCACTACGATCAACTATAGGTACTGACAACAACTTCACTGTTTACCCACAATGATCTAGCAAGCCATAAAATGCTGAATGTAGCCAGCCAGCTAGCTTTGGTACAAAGCTGTATACTAAATATACAGCTTTGCACCGATATGGGTAAAAAGTGGTAAGATAAAATCTGACACAAAATTAGTGTCATTAAAAACTACAGTCTTCCTTGAGTAATCTAAATTATTTAACGGTGTTGGAAAAAGGGCGTTCTACCGTTATTCTGCTGCTAAAGTTGCGGACCGATCTTTAGCGACGGCTTTCGGGGCCATGAAATAATGCGTCACCTATTAGCCAGTTTCTTTTTTCGCCGATTTTTCAATCAACTGTTGTTCTTTCACGAGGTTAAGTACACGTCACAACAAATTATCGGAACTGGTTCCACTTCATTATAAGGTTAAGAAATTTTGATACCGAAAAACCGAATTTCAGAAGAAATTTTGCTGCTGCCAAGCACAGGCGCTTGGGTTTATCGCAAATGACGTCACTCATAATATATAAGAAAACATAAAGGTTGGACACTCGAAATCTGTTTGCTCAGAATTTTCTACTCAAATGTGCATGGAACTCCACGAAACTAGCATCGAACAACTCTTAGAATACTTTCTTTCATTCGATCTCTTCAAATTGCCTTCAAGTGGTAATTTGGCAACAAAAATGCCAATGCCTAAATCACAAATTCAAGGACCTAATTCCGTAATGTCATGGCAGACGGTCTTCGCACATACGGGTTTTGACAGACGCTCCCGAGCTCGTAAATCCGAAAGTCTAATTTCGCGCGGCTTTCGCCGTCAATCCATCGACTACATGATCATGAGAAGCAGAGAGCACTTTATTGCCAAATAAATGTAATTACTCACATATTTGTGTCAAATATAAATTATCCTGATACTGTATTGATATGCGAAGTTTTTTGTGTACTGTGATTTCTTATGAAGGTTTTACTTTTGGCCAAAACCATTGAGTTAACTCGTCGGCCACGCGCATTGTAATACTTGCACGGACTGCGTTTCCTGGCCAAGTGTGTGTTGTGCTTCAATCAAAAAAGTGCTTGATGTCAAGATGAGAAACAAGATACGCCAGTTTATGTAATAAAATTCTAAGTTAAGGGCTAAAATGAGCCGTCAGTGGAATAAAGTTACAAATAATCATTAAAATACTAACTTTAACTTTCTCAATTAGTTGAGTTTTGGATTAGAATTATTGAATTTGAAATATAAGTTGTTTGCTCAAACTCGAAGTTTCACCTACGACAGGCGTACAAGTTGAAGCACAACTGAAATCCGCCATGTTTTCTATTTCAGGTCCTTGAATTCAGAGTTTTGAGATTGTTTTGGAAATTCCATCGCCAATTCACCACTCACGAAGACAGTTAATGGGATTTAGGAATTAAAGATAAGGCTTCGAAGGTTTATGCAACACCAGATTAGTGAGGGAGGTGCACGCAGATTTTATTTGGATTTTGGACGGTTGAAGTTGGGAGCCTCGGCTTGGCAAAGTTTAAGTGTCCAACCTTTATGTTTTCTTTTTTTATTATAGAGTGACGTCATTTGCGATAAACCCAAGCACCTGTGCTGCCAAGCTATCACCAGTGATCTCCCGAGAAATGTCGCAAACATCATTAGGAAATGGCGCGTGCGCGTGACACGAGCGTACTGTTTTCAAAACGACTACATACTTTTCATTGTTAGAAAAGGCAGAGAGTTACGCAAGAAAATGACGTTTATTGGATTGTTTTTCACTTACCGGCTTTAGGTGCAACAAAACTAATTGACGGGACACCGAGGCCGTCGTACGCGGGTCTAACGGCTAATTTATAGTGTTTGCTGGCAGAAACTGTTGTGAAACAACTCGATTTCCATCCCACGGCCAGGTGTTAGGGGAATCTTTATTTACATTTACGTTTCTCAAATATTGATTGTCAATGTACAACTTCTGACCTGATTGTGGCCAAAGCGGAACCTGAATTCGTGGCCCCAGACGCGGAGTAAGTAGATTTGCAGTTTCGTGGCTAATTCACCAGCATAATCAGGTGCACATTACTTTGGTGGCTCACTAGTATAGTATTTTCTTGACTGGAATTTTAGTTTCCACTGAACTTTGGCTGGTTTCGTGTGATCAGTTTCCGAGCTACTCAACTGGCCGGAATAACGCATATGGACTCCGCCGGACGGGCATCCAGCCGGCCGCGACAGGCCTGATCGGGCTCTGAGCCACTGGCCAGGATAACAAGCGTTTTGTGTTTAGAACTCAAAAAATCACAAGTCTAAACAACACAGATCTAGGTTCTCCTGTCTGTATCTCACGGAAAATACTTCGTAATTATCTCCGAACAGACCCCAAACTCCTTGGTCTGCCGAACTTAGGAACTTTGTAGGCTACGGTGTGTCCAAATACCAATAAATTCGTAAGAGCGAAATAAAACAACACGTTTTTATAAGCACTCTATGTAGTTTTAAGGGTTTTACATCGAAGTTTGATGATTTATTGGTGTTAAACGATGACTTCAAGCGATAAGCTGACACCAGTAACCCGTGTTGAAAACCGCTCAGTGAACAGACAGCGTGTGAAACCGATGACGTCATTGGATAATTTCAACACCTCCGTCTGCCGTCAGGTGTCAGGTAACGCAACCGTACGTGTCGTTATAGAGTAGAACTACTCGATCTAAATTGATACAAATTAGGTTGTTTTTTGGGTGGCATGCTCCTTTAATCAGGTTCAAAAACTTGAAAATGTGTACCAAATTAAGTAATATGTAGAATGGTATAATGTTTACCGTTTTTGTTATCAAACTAAAGGCCTTTTTTAGCACAATTTTGTACTTCGTCCGAGATCAGAAAATCATCGACTATTCACGGGTTCTTCCGTGACCTGAGTTTCTGGATTCCTGAATGACGGTCATGTTGTACACGCCCTCAAACGTATTGATATCACCGTGAGCGTATAAGCATTGTTTTTTGCATGGTTGTTTTTGATTCTCATTATGGTTATTATGATACAAATTTGATTATCTTTTGTCCAAATTTAATATGTTCTTTGCGTATGACGAGTGATGTTTAATGCAATCATAAAGACCTTGCAGCACTCGTTAACTAACCCCTCGACTGTTGGAGCATGCGCGCATTCAGGAGAAATGAAAACTCCGAAAAATAATAGAAAACGAGACAAAAAAAGTCCACTCAATAGGCAGGAACTACCAAAATTCGGCGAATCCACAATTTACAGCTCTGAATGTACCCCCTGAAAGGCCCATACTAAAGAATTCGAGTCTCAAATTTTTAAGCAAGGTGCGCGCATGGAGCATGTTATAACGAAGCCATCAGTACCTACAGGTTAATCTTAACAAAATCCCGTAGGCGAAAATTTCATAAAACTCCTCACTTGTCACGAGCAGGAGTAATGAGTGATACTTCGCCATTTTAGATTTGCCGCTGAGTCGGAAGTAGGAGATTCATTAAGAAACGGTTGAAAATAAGGCCGTCTATGGCGATTGGGCTTCGATATGAAACGTGTTTTACTGCCTTTAGTAGCTAACTCTGGTAAACAGTATAAACATGACAACGAACAAGAAATATCAATTTATAATTAAGTAAAATTGCCATACAGTTAGAAGCTTCACAGAGCGTAAATTTTATGAATTCTAGCTTACAATTTTACCAGTTTCGGAGACCGGGTTTCAACCGCTTTGGGCTATAATAAGCGACCTCTTCCTGAAGCGAATTTAGGGCGAATACGGTACATGAGATAGCTAGTATGAGTTTTGAGTTGTTTCCTGCCTGTTACTAGTATAATTGACGCCAATGATGCATTAGCAGGTGACAGAACGAGAATTGGTTGAAATCGTCAATAGAGTTTGGTTCCTTTTAAATTGTGATACGTCGCATCTCCTACAGCTATCACATACTGAGGTGCCCTGACTCATCGCGAGGGTACATCAAATTTTAGCAACAGTGCCCATTCTGGTAATAAATTAGTGGAAAAAAACTTTCTAGATCTTTTCTTTATTGCCATAACGCGAAACTACCAGCAATTGCCGCCGTGATTACCGACAGCACATTTCGTAACTTGGCGGCAAATCGGCACCGACTTTGCTGGCCGTAAAAATGTAAAGTGGAAAGAAAAAACATTCACACATGGCGATGTTTCAACAAACAAAAAAATTATCAAATAACAGTGCGCTTCTCACCTGAATTTCAATAACGCATTTGTGCTTAATTTTGCTGCCGGGACACGACCGGGGGAGTTTCCTCTTTAGTTGCCCGATTTGTCAATTATTAAACAAAACATATTTCAGAACGTGACAAAAATTTTCAGTCGATACCGCCGTTGTCTAAAAATAAACATTCCGCGATTGAAAATGCAAACGGGCGGAGTGTAGTGAACTGTATTCTTTGAGTTGAATGTCGGAGATAGAAAAAAAATTTTCGTGTTAAGAGCATGACGCAGCAATTGTTTTTATCTCTTAGTCACTCGCACGAATTTCATTTATTCAAGGAGCTGCGCAGCGGAGCAATGATGTCCGCGGCCACGTGGCTGGGCTTCAGTAGTAGCTTATGCGAATGCTGCAGATTGAGTGAAAATACAACCCTATTAGGCAACATACCAACTTTTCTTTGTGAAGTTATTTCGCCGTTAGTTGGTACTCTGAAAGAAATAGGCCGTCGCTCATTGGTAGCCGTCGGCTGCACAACAAAATCGCCTCAGACCGGTATCGTATTTTTCCCCGTCTACATTTATTTTCACTATTTTCACAAGTTGTCTTACTGTGTAGCAATTTTACCTAATTATTTTGGTATTGCATGTTCCTTATTATGTTTATACTGTTTACCAAAGTTAACTTAATCCCTGTAAAACACGCTGTGGCTCAGTCGAATAGACGGCCGTGACTGGTTATTAGTCCTTGACTCTCATTTCCGACGACGGCACATCTGAATTGGCGGAGTATCACTCGGCTCTAATTCGTGGCGGAGGATTTTTATGAGTTTTCGCCTTGTTAGGATTAACCTGTGGGTACTGATGGTTTTGTTGTAACAAACATGTTCTAACCATCTAATAAACGTTAATAACGAGTTCTACCGTCATTACGGAGCTCATAATCCTGTCACTGCACATCAGTTGGCTCAACTCTGATTTGAATAAACAATTGGCTCACAACAAGTTGTCACTGGTCTTTTGAATTTCGATTTTGATGTTGCAACTATGCATTTGTGCATCATACTCACTCGCGTACACATACACTGTTTGATTGGGACTTGTTCCTAAGATAACCAATGTTTTCCTTATGTGTGTGAGTACATCGCAATATCTCGAACTTTAAATATGTTGTTTCATTGATAAACAACTAGTAAAAAAGAGATAAAATTTCAGCTACGCCGAAGGCAGTAGAATCTGCAGCGGAATCTACTTTACAAGCATCCCAAGGTCCAATGACTTCTGCTACGGGTGGACAAGCTGCAACTGAAGGTGGAGCGCCAGTTACCTCTGTCCGGTCACAACGAAGTTCATCAAGAGCGATGTCGCCTGGAACAACGACTGGAATGACCGTACAAGCTTCCACAAAAGCCGGCCCAAATGCACCAACCGCCACAACCACTGGTGACAATAAGGTCTCGCAAGCCATGTTGCCATCACCTTCCCACTCTCTTCTTACTGTAACATTTGTTTTTGCTGTCTTTCATTTCCCGCACTTGCGTTACTAAGACAAGATATAGTGTAAATGCAAAGAAATATAGCTACACTTATTCAACGTTTATAGGCTTTATCAGACCATGCTTAAATGTCCTGTCTACTATTGTATAACTTCGTATGAGAAGTCGTTTACGTTTGCGCGCACCCAGCCTTTAATATGGGGGGCCGGGGCTTGAATTTATGTATCTGCTTCGCAAATTCCAAATTCTAAGTGCATGTGTTCATGTTTTGTGCACATGTGCTTGACATATTTATCAGTTCTCTGTTCCCACATTTGTATCATTTTTACTACAATGTATTCATTGGCAATAAATTTTGAAGAATTCCTTTCCTGTTTGTTAATTACTCTGCTCGTGCAAGCGCAGAGTACTGTTGTTCCTGGGTTTTCTTCAATTACTCTGCGCCTTTAAGCGCAGAGTTTTGCTGTTCTACGTATTTTATCTTCTTATTTTTATTATTATTACTCTGCGCGTACAAGCGCAGAGTCTTACTGTTCTACGTATTTTATCTTCCTATTCTTCTTCTTATTATTATTATTATTATTATTATTATTATTATTATTATTATTCCTTCCTTTTCATATTGTTATTACTCTTACATTCATTCAGTTAGAACAATAATTTTCATTGCTATTGATAAGATAGTTAAGGGATTTATATTGATAATATTTTTCGACCCTAATTGCACTAGGATGACCTGAAACGGGTCAATTAGTGAATTTTTCCAAAATGCTTCTTCTTCTTCTACAGTTTTTTAGATAGACTCTTCGAATTTTGTTAACAAGCAGGGACTAAAGAAGTGCATCCGAAATTTACACGGATTTCCAATCGGACCAAGGGAACCGAGTTTCCGGGTCAAAGGTCATTAAGTGCAAAAGTGATTTTTGAGCTAGACCTTTCATAATCATGCATATGATTACCATTCATAAACGAAGTTCAGTCACAAGCTTTGATGTCACTGGGTGCAACTTTGGGGTCATTAAGTGCACTTGTCTGTTAAATTTAAGACTTTTCAATCAGCTTGTACTTAATTGATGCTTCAATGAGAGCGTTCAAATTCATGGTAGTTCAACCAACTGCCGATCAAATTCTATTGATCCTATAGATTTGACTCAAAATGCACTGGATTGCCCCAAAAAGGGTCAAGGAGTGCATTCCGTCGCATTGCTTCTCGTTCTACAGGTTTTTAGATAGACTCTTCGAATTTTGATAGCAAGAAGGCACTAGAGATCTGCATCCCAAATTTACTTGGAATTCCAATCGGATCAAAGGAACCGAGTTTCCGGGTCAAAGGTCATTAAGTGCAAAAGTGATTTTTGAGCTAGACTTTTCATATTCATGCATGTGGCTTCCAGTCAAAAGGGAAGTTCAATCACAAACTTTTGGGCCGTTAGGTGCAACTTTGGGGTCATTTAGTGCACCTTTCTCTTAAATTTCAGACTTTTTCAATCTGCTCATTCTTATATTATTCATTATTGAGAGGGTTCATATTCATGGTGATTCAAGCAATGGGCAATCTAATTCTATTGATCACTTGGATTTGACTCAAAAAGCACCGGAATGACCTGAAACGGGTCAAAGAGTGCATTCCGTCAAATTGCTTCTTCTTGTACATTTTTAGATAGACTCTCTGAATTTTGATAACAAGCAGATACTAGAGAAGTGCACTGGAAATTTACGTGGAATTTAAATCGGATAAAGGGAACCGAGTTTCCGGGTCAAAAGTCATTAGGTCCGAAAGTGATTTTTGAGCTAGAGCTTACATAATCGCGTATATACTTTTGATTCGTAAAGGAAATTCAGTCACAAACATTGGGGTCATTAGGTGCAACTGTCTGGTCATTAGGTGCAGTTTTGCGTTGATATTTTTGCTCCTTACTGTTGCTCTTTCATAGTTACCAGGAACATCTCTCTTTCACACAAAGGATGCAACTTCTATGCAATGTAATACGCCTATACTTCACTATGCACATGCATACACCACGCGCAGAGTTGTAATTGCGCATACGCAATTGCGTACTAGTTCTTATTCTTATTCTTCCTTCCTTTTCAGATTGTTATTACTCTTACATCGATTCGTTAACAACAATCATATTCATTTTGGTTAATACGATAACGAAATGGTTTTTATTGATTATAATATTTTCACCCAAAATGCACCGGAATGACCCGGAATAGGTTAAGGAGTGCATTCCTTTTAAATGCTTCTTCTTCTACAGGGTTTTAGATAGGCTCTTTGAATTTTGTAAAGAACAACGCCAGAAATATCTGACATAGGCAGTGCGCATGCGCATCCAGCAGCTAACTATTCCCCCACAGAAATACACACAAGAAGGGGTTTTCCGAGGAATTTTGATTTAGGGGAGACAACTCTGCAATTTGCCGATAGCTAGCGAGAAAAACACAGATCTGAGGATTCATTATGCTGAATATTGGAAAGATTGGTAAAGATTTTTCGTGTCCATTGAAGTTTGAAGTTTGCCCATGTTGACAGTACACAGCCAATCGCCCGGAAGGCAAATTTTGAGCCCAAACCCATTTTCAAATCAAATCTGTGGAGAGTATAATTCAGTTCCCTTGTTTGCCGATAGCAGAGCTCACGAACAGTGTGACCTAGATATCACAAATGCTGTTTTCCAACGAATTTTCTGAAAAAAAACGGTGTCCAATCTGTGTTGAAAACGGGTTTGCGGCCAGAAATGTAAAAAGTAGTCACTTAAAGTTTCGTGATCTGTAGTACGATTTTCAAGCCCTAAAGAGGAAGATTTAGCCTGTAATGATTATGTTCATTCCCAGTAGTGCAACAAGAAGCACGTCGGTCATGTATTTTGCTAAAAAAATGAATTCTGAAATTATTGCACATAGAGCACTTCACTGAGTAGGCACTGAGGAAGTGCATCCGAAATTTACTTGGATTCCCAATCGGATAAAGGGAACTGAGTTTAAGGGTCAAAGGTCATTAGGTGCAAAACTGATTTTTGAGCTAGACCTTTCATAATCATGCATATGATTATCATTCTTAAAGGAAGTTCAGTCACAAACTTTCGGGTCACTAGGTGCAACTTTGGAGTCATTAAGTGCAGTTTTCTGTTAAATCTAAGCCTTTTTCAATCAGTTTGTACTGAAATAACGCATTAGGGAGAGCGTTCAAATTCATGCTGGTTCAACCAATTGCCGTTCAAATTCTATTGATCACATGGATTTGACTCAAAATGCACCGGAACTTCCCAAAATCGGTCAAAGAGTGCATTGAGTCAACATGCTTCTTCTACTACATTTTTAGAAAGACTCTCCGAATTTTGATAACAAGCAGATACTAGAGAAGTGCACCCGAAATTTACGTGGAATTTAAATCGGATAAAGGGGACCGATTTTCCGGGTCAAAGGTCATTACGTGCAAATATGATTTTTTGCTAGATCTTACACAATTGCGTATATAATTCTCATTCGTAAAGATAATTCAGTCACAAACTTTGGGGTCGTTAGGTGCAATTGTGGGGTCAGTTGGTGTAATTTTCCGTTGATATTTTTACTTTTCACTCTTGCTCTTCCATAATTTCCAGGGACATCGCTCTCTTTCAAACAAATGATGCAACTTTTATGCAGTATAATGCGCTTATACTTCGCTATGCATATGCATATACCACGCGCAGAGTTGTAAGTGCGCATATGCAATTGCATTCTAGTTTTATTACTCTGCGCATGCAAACGCAGAGTACTGTTGTTCCTGGGTTTTCTTCAATTTTATTACTCTGCGCGTGTAAGCGCAGAGTACTGTTGTTTCTGGGTTTTCTTCAAGTTTATTCTTATTACTCTGCGCGTGTAAGCGCAGAGTCCTGTTGTTCCTGGGTTTTCTTCAATTTTCTTCTTCTTATTATTACTCTGCGCGTGCAAGCGCAAAGTACTGCTGTTACTGGGTTTTCTTCAATTTTATTCTTATTCTTATTCTTCTTCCGACCAACTTTGAGGCTTAATAACTCCAAATTGGGTGTAGGTACGGTCTTCAAATTCAGCATATGACTTTTGACAGTATATAAATTTTGATTGGTTATATACAACTGTAATCATATTCCATATTGCACCGGAAGAGGTCGTTTGGTGCAAATGTCATATAATTTTCAAAATGCTACTCCTCCTTCAGTCTTATAGCTATCTTTTTCAAATTCAGTGCACAGGTATAAGTCAAAATAACGATTTAAAAAATTACTTTTCTAAGTAATCGGGTCATCCAATCAGGTGAAATAGGTCAAAGGTCATTAGGTGCAAACTAAAATTTTGAGCTACTAGACAGTTCAAATTGACAAGTGTGATTGCCACAGGTAAATCAAATCGGAATCCAAAGTTTCAGGTCATTTAGTGCAAACATGGGGTCATTAGGAGCATTTTTCTTCTGAAAATTTGACCTTAAGTTCAATCAGGAAGTATTCTGATGTGTCAACCGTTAGACAACTGTGATTATCAGCGTTAAACACATTTTCCATGGGCTTTGCAATAATTCTCCTCAAGATGCTTAAAATGCACTGGATAAGGTCAATTAGTGCAAAGGTCATGTAACGTTCAAAATGTTATATGTCTTACATTTTTCAAGGAATTCTTCAGTTTCAAAGTCAGCACACTGGTGTAAGTCAACATACCAATTGAATACCCTACTTTGCAATAGGCTTAACCAATCAGAAGAAATAGGTCAAAGGTCATTGAGTGCAAACTAAAATTTTGAGCTAGAGACTTCAGGGCCCGGTCTCCAATCTCCGTACTCAGACTCATACTCATACTCGAGATTTCATACTCAAAATCGTGCTCACTGGAGTCGTACTCAAAAAAGCGTATCTAATGTCGTATTTCGAGTAGACTCCAAACGTACTCAAATCTGACACTCATACTCGAGTTGCTATGGAACTCTTTATAATGTGAAATGCAAAATCACGCAAAGCCGCGCTGATTCATCGCTCCC
>NMRA01000205.1:297272-411258 GCA_002633005.1 Phoronis australis
ATTGGCGACGATCAGAAGCTGAGAACGTCTGTGGTATAAATCATGTTTTGTTTACTCTTACAGACACTGGCATGGCATGCAAAGCGAAAAAATATGAAACTTACCTGAAATCTGAAGTTCACTGTGAAAATCCTTCACTATTCTGTTACACACGTTGGTTTCAAACTCTAAACAACTCAAGTGTTCTTCAACGGAAATTTCAAAATGGCGGTTTTTTTCATGAAGGTCATCTGGTGGAAAGTTTTCTTTAAAAAATAAAATTACACTGTAATACAGCTGCTGGTAATTAATTTTTTATGAAAATTGAAGTTTTATTGTCACACATCTGATTTTTTATAAAAAATCAAAAGTTTTAGCCTTCTTGTGGGCAAGCCTCTAACTGCCCTCTTGTGTTTAAGTCTGTGTTTACCGGTCCAATACCGGCGAGCCGCTAAGGGAAAGTTCACTGGGTTAGTGTCGTGGGGACGGTACTGGGCCATTCGCGGCCCAGAAACGTAAACCGGTATACGGTACAAGCGTTATCAAGCAACAGAAATCCAGTACTGGGCCAATACTGTCATGTTTACTGGGTGGTTATTAGCATTAACCACACTTTTAACTGAGTTAACAATTACTCCCTCAGCGGGGCTCATAATGCACCGGAAGAGGTCAATTAGTGGAAAGGTCATCAAAAAATTAATGTGTAATTTGTCCTACAATTTTAAAGAATTCCTTTTCATATTGGTAAACCGGTTGCTGTCAATAACTTCTCATAACAATCCCAGTAATGCGCACGCGCAGAGTCCATTTCGACTCAGTGTGAGCCCCAGTAATGTGTGGTCTTTGTTCACTGAAGCTGGAGTAGGGCCAGGCTAACCGTATAGGCATTGGTCCTAGTTAAAACATAGTGTACAGTATTTCAATCACTTTACAATAGAGTTGTGTTCGAGTAAAGACGCCTTTGTCATTTTTCTACACTTTCAGTGAACTGAGTCTTTCACTCGACTGAGTCATAGAGGCATCAATGCCTTTCACGTAGACACCTAACTACCTAGATATTTCCTATTTCCCGCCAGTTTACTGCGCCATCTTGTGATTTTAATCCTTTTGACTAAAATAGCCATTCGATTTGTGGAATAAATGTTTAACTGTAGGTTAAAGATTTTAAATGAAAAAATAAATGTTTATGAAGGTATAAAATATTAATTGTGCCGTGCTTTCACCATCATAGGCTTGCTCACTGAAACCCGGTTTCCTTTGTTGTCGAAACTATTTATCCGGGAACTTCAAAATAAAGAAATGGACCGAACACGAAGTGAGTCTGATTTTTGTCTCAAGGATCGGCTTTTATATAACACTGCAAGATCAATAAAGAAGGTGAGTTTCAGATGAATGCAGTTTACGAATCACTGTAAGAGCGAAGTATATGTAAGGTTACTAAGAATATATATATATTTATATATTTACATATATATTCAAAAAGTTCGTACACCCAGGAATTGATCACGAGACAAACAAAAGAGGGCTTCCGTTTGCGTGATCAGCTGATTCTTTTGACAATAAAACTCGTTTTTAAATCAAATTAATTGTTTTTGACAAAGCCTTTCAAATTGGTTTACTACAAAAATAATAGCACTTAGAAATTTGATTACATCACTGCCTGAGTGGCATTACGTAACAAACACCACCAATATCCAAATCACTGACAGTGACACAAGAGCTTATAATACTTTAAAACATAGCCAACAGCTGTGCTGCGCGTTTTGTTGATCTGCGCTATATGCGGATGACGTCATCAAAACCGGAGTAAATCCATATACTGCACAGGCCCGTTTGTAGATTCCTAAAACGTGCAACACTTTAGGAATCGTGCTGATTTACTGGTAATAGAACAGGAAATGCTTCGTATGATAATAATTCGATAATAATGGTTCAAAATTATGCGTTTTACATTAATTAATAGATTTCGGTTGCATTTCCTGTATTTTTTTCATAATTTCATGATGCCCCTACTGAAAGCTGATTTTACTATATACATGTACGTTATATGTAGGAATACAAATTGTCGAAAACGTATGCCTCATTTATTCAAATCTTATTTTGGCACCTACAGGGGATAAAAGACGTTTGTATTGTTCATAATGCCAAGCGAGCAGGGCATTGTATGAGGGTTTTCGTTGTTAATTTATATTCTAGAATACCGTCGCCTACGGCGTCAGTAGTTTGCCCTTGTTGAATGCCAGTTAAGGACTGATTTTCCAAGCAGGGTTGATTTAGGCAGATTACACAGCAAACAGTAAAACAGTTAAAACTTTGATCACCAACATCAAAGCATTGTTACCGGCTCCTTAAGTGCCCTCTTTTATTAACTACACAGCAAGAGATAGTTTTACATCACACCACGGCCGGGGGATTAAGTGTGATTATGGAGGACCCCTACTCTCTTAGTTTGGCAGTTATGGCCTACTCCTCAAAGGAATGCCAACAACAAACCTGAATATCAAATTCAGCCAAAACATTTATTCTCATTGGTCAGAGACACTCGATGTAGTGTGATTGGCAATTCTGTGGACTGTTTCTGCCCCAGTACAATAAAATGCGACAGTATGCAGTACTCGAACAGATTACTATGTCGAAGCGAATTCTGATCCTCAGGAGAAGCCACGTATGTCGACTCCGCGACTATATGTTGCGAGAGCCGTCAACGAACTTCACCTTCGACTTGCGTTTGATCCTGTTGTCAAGATTCATGGTGTTGGCAGAATGACCACCAGGTCACTATTTATATGAACATGTGGTATCCAGTTTCCGGCCAGAAGCCGTCATTCTGCACGTCGGTGGGAATGATTTGTCCACGGACGAACCGCCCCACGTTCACAGGCATCTTGTTCGATTGGTTCCCCGTCTGAAAGAGGACTACGGTGTGCAGGCTGTCATCGTGTCGTCTGTACTATACAGGTATCACTTGGACGGGTACAACGACAAGGCCGATGACCTGAACCACCGCCTCGGACATTCTCTGGAAACCGACCCCACCGTGAAATTCTGGATCCACTGGCGTTTCAACGGCAACAGGAAGCTTATGCACCGAGACCAGGTACACCTCAATGACCAGGGGCATTACCGTCTTTACAGGTCATTTAAGTGCGCCATTGTTCACGGCCTTCATTTGGCAATAGTACATCCTGACAAAAAGTTACTCGTTTCAAAATATTGCAAATAAATTCAAATGAACCATACATATAGGAACACTGAGTTATAATTAACACATATCATGACTCTGAATAAGCCTACAATTTAGTAAGCAAAACTTGAAGAAATTGAAGAAAATCTGTCACGGTTTGCTCGAGTTTCTCTTACCGGGTGCCATTTTTAGGAAGTTACCTGAAATCACGCATGTTGACAAATAAAAAGTCCAAGGGACACAAATCTTACGAATTTCACCTGATACCTTATCATGCTGTTTTGCAAGTGTCACGTGCTAGCGTCATGCGCTTCGCTCAGTCTCGCGCTAGACCTTGCCTAACTCACATGACTCAGTTGAAATACTTGTGGTTGTCACGCGTGTGGTGAAAAAGTTTACAGCAACCAAAAAAGTGGAGTTGGAATTCTTCGCCAAAGTCACCTTAATTCTATCAACTAAGCTTCATCAAAGATATGTATAGAAGTAGAATGGACCAATGAAGAAAGTAAGCATTTTTTTTAAGTGATAGTTTTAAGTGTGTAATGTATTTTTGATGAGGTGAAAACTCAGAATCGGTGGCCAGATTTGGCCTATCATCCGTTTAAAATACATGGGACGAAATGCGTACAGAAAGCGATGGGAAGTATTGTAGCCCCTAACCGGCCAACCGAGGGGCTACGTGTTGCCTATTTAAAACACACCACTAGTTTTTACCATAAGTAAAGAATTAAGGGCGTACAGTGGATACAGAACCACAGAAAGTCTTCAAGAGGTTTTCAGTCTTGCCACTATGTGACGCTCTTGTAGTAATAGCTGAGATTACCCAACACGGGAATCGAACCAGCAACCCCCATAAAACTGGCAAGCGTGCTAACCATTCGGCCTATAGGCAATTGCTCATATGATTCACTGGAAGCACATCTAAAACATTCCCGTCTTCTCTACGGAACAGGCACGCCATCAGGAAGGTGAATCACCAGGATGTCTCGCATATCACCAACCTGCCTTGGTACCTTTACCACCACAACACAGGTGAACAGAAGGTCATCTCTCATACAGGTTCTCGACTCCTGGAACTTTTACCATCACCTCCATGCACGCCGTCCGAGTTCCACGGGTACTAGTTGGCAATGCTTCATCGGTAGATCATCCGTTTGCCAACTACGCCATTTGTAGTAATAGCGAGATCACCCGACACAGGAATCGAACTAGCGACCTCCCATAAAACCGGCAAATGTGCTAACCATTCAGCTAATAGGCAATTGCCCGTAAGCGAGTAGCTAACAGAGGCTCATATGATTCACAGGAAGCACATCTACTACACTCTTACCAATCGCAGTGTGATTAGCTATTTCTTAAAGAAATGTGTAAACATCGAGTAGACGGGTCCCACTTCAATATGACTGCCAGGAACCAGTTTTCACGGAACAATGACCATTACTGTTACCGTTACTGGTTACTGGCAGCCAGTTTGAAGCAGGATACGTCTATTTGACTTTTACTAGGAGATGCAGACGTAATGCTTATTTGAATGGAAGGTCAAGCAACAGCCAATTGCGTGCGTCACATAATAGTAAGATTGTAAACGTGGCCAGACTTCGGGCATTCTGTGTCATCTATAGCCATGTATTGCTTAAGTACTAGTAGCCAATACTCAGCTCTAAACAGAGTTGAAGGGTCATCGTAGGGCTTTTCACCGATTGGTGAAATGGATGTTAAACCAAAAGAATGGGAGGAAAATTCCTGTTTCAGTCTGGTAATACTAACTTAATCAGATTCCCTTGACACGTTTAGGAAATGGCTAATGGTCTTAGCAGACTTTATATTTTGCCTGTTTTACCTTCCTTTATCAACAATTAATAAGTAAGTAAACACTAGTAAGTAGTAAGTAAAATGTTTATTTTACATCGGTAAATACAAAACAATTGGTGACTTGTTAAAACAGGTCATGGAGAACTCTAATTTGATGTTCAGTTCCACTTGTGTTTAAGAGTTGGTTTATCGACTAATACTCTATAAGTTCACATGTTTACTTAAAACGATTTATATGTAGTGGTAGGCAAAGTTCTAAAAGGAGAAAATAATCTCCCAAGCTCTCTCATGGCTTAGAATCATGTCATTGACAACGTTCAGCTTTCACATAACCTACAGTATGATGATCCCGGATTTGAGAATCAGAGCTAAATTGCGATTTTCTGCTCAGTGTCCGGAACAGAACTGTTACAACCGATTTTTAACTACTTTCAGTTTGTCCCTCAGAAATAGAGTAGTCTGACTAAAACTTTGGTTTTAATTATGAAGGACCCTAGACAGTACAACTGTATGAACTGAACCTCCTGTGGGGGCCATCCTATGTTTTGCAAATTGAATCTGTTTGCATTTGTGACATGCCCCCAGGATAATGCTTCATGAAACCGCGGAGACTGTCAAGCATTATGTATTGACCAAGAATTGTCAATCATGAGTGCAGTGTCCAATGCATGGGACCGATTATTTCCACTCGCCTTTTCATATACTATTCATGAGAGATAAAGGGTCTGTAACCCTCATTCACTCTATGTTGGATCACCTTCCGACAAGTCTCGTTCAGTGTCACCACTACGTGTCATGGTTCTCGAGATCATAGCGCCGGTCTCACAGTTGTAAGACCGGCGCTATGATCTGGATTGCTTTGATTGGCTACTCCGACCTTCCACTTGGGGACAATCATAGCAATCCATGGTTGTAAGACCGGTACTATGGTCTCGAGAACCGTGACACATAGTGACGAGATTGAACAAGACTTGTCGGAAGGTGATCCAACATGGAGTGAATGAGGGTTACAGACCCTTTATCTCTCATGAATGAAGGTTACAGGCCCTTCATCTGGTATGTTGTGAAGAGTAAATGAAAAGATGAGTGGAAATAAGCACCCGTGATCCAATGCATCTGATTGTCACATGAACTGGACTCGGGTCACCTTTCAAAAGACTTTCCTTAAATCAAATTCGTTATTTCAAGGTTTAGGAAAAGATAGAAGTGATAGCCCAGGACTTTCACTTGTGAATTAGTGTAAATTTCTGCTGCACATTTCTATGAATGACAGTTTAAAAAAGTAATTTCGTTGGCTTAAACCACAGGTGTATTGATTTCTTTGCAGGCGAAAGACATCTAATGACGCAATTTAAAGCCAACTGCCACTCTGATCCTCATGGGACAAACAGGCCGTTGGCAATGTTTAACGTGAAATATCTGGGCGTTTTTATTCAATGGTCTTACTCTCAAACATACATAACTCACTCATTGTCTATATGTTGACAATGGAGTTACCATGTTGGTAGTCATAGTAACGCATGAAATCCATCTGACTACATTAGTCTGAACACGTAACAACCGCTTTTGAAAATCAGGTTACATGCACTCAAACTTGCATACTCATTCGTGTTCTGTCTGTGGGAAAAATGATTCTTGAAAAATGAAAATTCTATCCTTAAAAAAATAATGGAAAAAGTCTGGACAATGTATGTCTGGTGTATAGGGAAAATGTGGGCAAGATTTCGATATTTCCTCAATTTTTTTCTTTAAATTACTGTTATAATGTATCAAGTTGATCACTTGTGGACAGAAGGGTGGTTTCACTTCTCGTAAGGCCAGTTCGCACTTAGTGATTAGTCTACATCGCAATACCAATGTTGGACAACTGCTGGTCACTCATATGAGCAGTTGGTGGAACTCTACTTTCCACACTGTGCAACATTTGCTTGCTTGACCTGTTAAGATTGTCGAAACAGAATTGGCAAAATTCGTGCTACCAATCGTCCATGTTTGAGTGCTACTTAATTATCAGTACGCGTGCGCACTTCTTTTCGTCTACCAAGTTGTCATCGTATGTTTACCCGTACCATGTGATGACTAGTTGCTGTGACTCGACATGCAAGTTTCAGCTACTCTTAGCGTGTTGGTTGTACAATGCCTCTGCAACTGTGACAGGAAGTCTGTACTATACTATGGGTCATTGCTTAATCGTTAAGCACTTGTTGGTTGCGCTGCAGAGAAATTCCTGATTGCGAACAGGCCTTACTTAGCCAAATTGCTGACAAAGTAAGACCACGCATCCGCTTGCTGTCTTGAAAGCCCATGGCTGAGTAAGGGAACTGCAAATGGCAATGCAAATTTTTGAAGAAGTGCCAATGAATTTTTTTGAAAGACCCTCCTGCTGGTTCATTTTGGAAGCAGTCACTATGGGAAATGAATGAATTCCAGTTTGTAGTAGTTTGCTGAATTGTAAGTTAGTATTCTGCTTTTGGCACATGTCACCACTCCCCGATTTTTGTTTTATCTTCCACACGCCTAGATTTTGGAACACATAATTAAGAAAATGGGAATCAGTCCAGCCTCTTTCCGTGACTGGTTCTAGTCTTGAGTCATCACCTTTTGTTGTAGTGGTCCATAATTATTGACATTTTCAAAAGTCTTGTTCTTGGAACACGTAATTAGAAAAAGGAGATCTCAGTCTAACATTCATCATGTGGCTGGTTGTAGCCTCAAGTAATCACCTTTTGAGCTTTGTAGGGATCCATAATTATTAACATTCTCAATAGCAACCTCCATAAAGATTACTTTTGATAAAAAAATCTATTTCCTCTCCATTCAGGTGGTTTCCTTCAACATTTTTAGAAAAATTTTAAAAGTGTAAGCCGGCTGTTAAACCCCTGCTCTAGCCTACATTTTGTGTGCTTTTTTAAAGGCAGTGAGTACAGATGATCATGAAACCCTTTCAGGTCCAGGAACATGTTTTTGCTCAGCAAACTCCAGAGGGCACTACTTTGTCACCAGTTCTAACCAATGATGACGTGGTGGTACAGCCGTTGTTCAAGCACCTTGATAGGCTGTTTATGTCTGGGTAAGTGACACGCTAATTGTAGAAGAATGATGATGAATCAACTTACTCGTAGACCGTGGTATTGGAGGTTTGAACGTTTCGAACTGTGCTCTACAGTTCTTTTTCAACGACTGGTAGGGGGCGTCCTGGTTTCCAAAAAGCCTACCATGAACCTATACCAAGGTTTGCAACTCCCGCCGATCTAATACTACTTCTGGGTAACAGACGGACTGGAAACCAGGACACCCCTCCTACCAGTTGTTGAAAAGAAATGTAGAGCACAGTTGGAAACAGTCGAACCTCCAATTCCACGGTCTACGAGTAAGTTGATTTTACTTACAAACATACCTTCACCGAGACCATGAAAAACCTCTTTTCAATCATTGATGATGAACTTCAGATTGTAAGCAAGGTATCGCAATCTACCAATTTGTGCATGTCTAAACATGGTGTTAAATGTCAATTCGAATGTAGATGTTTTTTTCCGAATTTATGTTTTCCTTACCTTGTCTTAGAACTTGTGTTTTGGTCAAAGAAACTAAAAGTTAAATCGCATAGCAGTCACACTTTGAATGGAAAACTGTCTCCGTAAATCAGCTCAGTCTTAAGTCCAAAAATTCTTCACCTATGTAGCACGAAGTAAGACACGAGTGAAATTTTATGAAATAAAATTGTATTTTATAAAATTTCATCAGAAAAATAAATATTAAGGGCATTTCAGTCAGTTACTGGTATGGTTTGAATTAATAATTATGTAGTGTCACAAAATAACATTGTCATTTCTCCAATTTTGGCAATTATTTGTACAAAATGGATGGATATTGCCTTTTTGTTTTTCAGTGCCTTTATAGTTGATGCGATAAAATGCATAAATTTATTCATGTTCTTGGCTGTTACTGCAGTTTTACGTAGTTTTAATTTCCCTCCAAAACTGGGCATTAACGCGGATTCATGCATGAGTCTTTGCACCTGTTGAATATGAGTAAAAGTGTGGAGTTTGACTTCAATTGAAGTCTAAGATAGGCAGTTGAGTTTCTGCCCTTTGTCGTCAGACTTCGAAGATATTGGCTTATGGAAACAATTAGAATATAACGGAGTATGTTTCCTCTGTTGATGGCTGTGCTTTTCCTGACACATGCTCTGTTCTAGCCATCAAAATCATTGTTCCTGTTTGTTCAAATCACAGCATGCCCGTGCTTAATCAACAGTGATCATGTGTCTGAGACCCAGACTTTATGCCAAACTGGGTTCAAAATTTGAGTTGTTGTGCTCTGAGTTTATTTTCAATTGTAGGTGACCGTGACATGGGCGGTCAATTTTTAAGGTATAGTTTAGTGGTCTCAGGTTTTCATAATGAATGACTACAGTTTCCCTCTTGCTGTTGTAGCTTATGTGACTTTTTCATATTTGTTTTAGGCTGAAGAAGATAAATGTTGGGTACTGGCCAATGGCCGCTGAAATGAGTCATCGGGAGGTAGTAAAGGAAATGAAAATTCTATCGAATATCACCACTAGTATTGGCAGAGGTCAG
Organism: Phoronis australis; assembly: GCA_002633005.1. Classification (NCBI taxonomy): domain Eukaryota; kingdom Metazoa; phylum Phoronida; family Phoronidae; genus Phoronis; species Phoronis australis. The sequence continues at coordinate 306,828 of NMRA01000205.1, forward strand.
TCAATGAAGTTGGAGTACATAGCATAGTAGTACTGAAATGACTTGAGATATTTGTTTTTTTCTTGTCTCTGACACGTCCTGTGTGAAGTTCATTGCTCCAATTTCAGGAACATTAAAGCTTCTCAAACTTGTTTGATCTTGTTTCACCAAAATAAAACCTATGACCACAGTTACCATAGAAAACAAGATTTTTACCTTGCTTTACTTCATAAGTTGATTTATTGTGAGCGTCGCAAAGTTAAATCAAAACGCATGCCATTTTGTGAAACGGGATGTCCCAAGGTAATAGTCAAATTACCTTAACAATGCTCAGTATCCCGTGAAAAAAATGTGTTTCTACATACATGCTTGTAGCTGTGTGACACATAACAGGCTTTTGCATTGTCTTCATTGATATCGTTTAGGCAACTGTACCAACTGCATAGAATGAATTACATGGTACTCACAGCAAATAGAGTTTTAATTTACCATCATGTTTTGTAAAATGCCTCTTTTTGATTGGAAGTGGTGGCTAACATTTCAGTCTGCTTGTCTTTTATGTGTTATCATTTGCAATTAAATATAAACTACTGCTTGTTTAAAATACTGTGCCTGGTTGCATGAAACATTCCCAAATAGATACTCAACTACCTAGTAGGTTCTCTAAGTATTTGCGTATTTGTGTCATCCTTTACATGCAGATTTCATCTTTTTCTGTCATTTTATCATAAAGGATTCTTCTACTAAATAACATTTTCTAATTTATAACTGTAATTTAAGCCCTTAGTTCAATGAAAATAAACATTGACTTTCTCTTTAAATTAAGGGATGTTGCTTGAAAAGATTCCTTCTTATTTTATATATAATAAAGCCAAAAATTGGCTTTTGTAAGGAGACGAAAACAGCATAAGAAAGGACAATTGCTGATTTCACAAGTCCAAAAATACACAGATGATTTAGGGAATTTGGTTTAGACTCTATGTGGGACTGTTTCATGTACACCAGGCACTGATTTCTTATACATACAAAATCATCCATTTCAGGAAGAGCTTGGTTATACCACACACTGAATGAAAACCTCTTGGAGTGTTATCTAAGAACGATTGAATCGAATGAAGCACTTGTCAAGCGGTTTTATGACAAGAGCTCCCTGTTTTTTGACCAACAGGTGAGTCGTGCTGTATAGAGACCCTGATTTTCCATGTTAGCTGAAAATAGATGAAATTGACAGAATTTTACTTCTTTCAGGGAATTATAAGGTTTTGAATAGAATTCCCATATTTCAGTACTAGATACAATTAAATGTGGTGTGCAGCAAGTTGTCAGTAAAATGAAGCTGCGGCATCATTCAGCGGGAAAAGGCAATTCCGAAGTCATTTTTATGTAATTATTGATCACTTGAGTTATAGTGAAATCGAATTTGGTTAATATGAAAATTTTTGTAATGGAAAGAATGGAATTTTACGTTTTGCTAAAACGGATTGTTCTGTTATTGAAAACGGAATATCGGGGTCTCTATCTGTATAATCTCGGTCAAAGCATGAGAATTTAATATTCATATTTTTTATGAAGTTGCTGTAAGCGTGCCTGTCATAAAAATCTGATAAAGGCTAATTAATATTAGTATTGAGATTGATCTCGCGTTGTTCAGTTTTGTCGATGCTATTGAAATCGGCAGCAGAATAACGGTAGAACAGCATTTTTTTAGCACAGGTAACTACTTTACATGGGGAAGAGTGTAATTGTTCATGAGTTCAATTTCATGTCAGATTTTATTTGGCCAGTTGTTCACCCACATTGGAGCAAAGATGTATATTTTTACAGCTTTGCAGGCTAACCTGTATACTGCCTTTAACCTGGATGAATTTGAAGTTCTGTTTTCTGTCAAAAAGAAATCCATTGTTGCTTATCTTGTGTAACTGTCTTTTAATTTCCAATGTTGTACCTGTCAAAATACATACTGTTCATTTTTACTTAACATTTAATGCGAAGTCGAGCTCGTTTAACCCAAGCAGAGGGAAATATTTTCATTGCTTGTTGTGATGCTAAATACCAATCACTTTCATTTCAGTATTATTTTTGTCCGTTTTAGAGAATGCAAATCCTTATAACCCTGTGTTCTGGCCTGGAATGTGTGGAATTCTGTCTGGATTATGTAAGTACTAGTTAAAATCCGACATAAACAGTGTTCTGGTATTTAAACATCAACTCTCTTGCATTCTTTTCTTTTGTTTGAATTGAAACTGGATACATGAAATCGCCAGGGATTCCCCTGATGGCCATTACATACGGTGGTCGGTGGTCATGGTGAATGACAAGTAACTTAGCGGGCTTGGTTTGATGCAGTAACAGTCTTCCGTTCTTCTCAGGACAAGAAATCTTTTAATAATCTGAGTAAATAACAAGGTGAGGGCGATTTTATAGGGGTAAATGGTCTGCATCAGATGTTGTTTTTTTGACAGAAGGTGAGGGTTAGTCGCCCCTTTCAACTTCCTTTTAACATTTGATACAAGAATATTTTGAGTAAAGTAAGCCAACACACGTTCAAGTTTTTTTCTAGATGACTAGTACAATGTAGAGAATGAAAAAAGACTGGAGTGGTTGTGTTTGTAGAACGTCGGATGTGAAAAACTTTATTGACGCCTGACAGGAATGCTCAGTGCAAACATGTCTACTAGGCTGTAACATAGCCTAAACTGTCATTTTACATGACGCATGTCATGTGGTGATCCAAATCCTAATACAGGAACACAGACATGAAAAACAAGCACTTATTTGTAGGTTGTTGTTGATTTGCTATCAGAAGCAAATACAATTTGCGGACACTACCCTTATCGGGCTCTAGCCAGGGATGATGCCACAGAGGCATGACTTTTTTGGGTGAGGGGAAAATTCTTTGCTCTTGGTCACCACTCAATAGACCTCCCATCCCCATCGCCAGCCCTCGTAGACTCTGCCTCGTGAAGCTGAAACTATTGTTTTGTGCTTTTTCAAATTGTCCCCTGTGTGAGTTAGAAGTGATTCTGACGTTGAGGGTAATTTTTTAGTAACTTGAGGGTAATTTTTGACAAGTGAAATTCGTATGATTTTGGTGCTGATATTTGGCAGCAAAATATAGGGCCCTAGACCCTCTAGATATTCTCTAGGTCCCCTATGATGCATGTTTTGTGAAATCTGGGGTCTAAACTTTGTAAATGAAATCAAAACTCAAAACTATTTTTGACATTTTCTATACTACTTCTGTGGGAAACCATGAAACCTGTCCAATTTTATAATCGTACATTATGGTTTCTTCATGCTTTTTTGAACACAATGACTATTTGATATAAACTTATAAAAATTGATTTGTCCATAACTGTGTTTTACCTAGGACGTGCCGTACCTTGATGTCGACAGCTATCTTCACCTTCAGGATCAAGACACCATGTCAGCATGTAGCTCTGTGTCTACAGTTAGTATTAGAAATTGTAGAGTGATTATGGCGGTATTGGTCAACATTAAGCCTTCTCATGATATTTATTTCTTGATTAAATAGTCATTCATTCGTTGTAGTATGGTCATGAANGGTCTAAACTTTGTAAATGAAATCAAAACTCAAAACTATTTTTGACATTTTCTATACTACTTCTGTGGGAAACCACGAAACCTGTCCAATTTTATAATCGTACATTATGGTTTTTTCATGCTTTTTTTAACACAATGACTATTTGATATAAACTTAAAAATTGATTTGTCCATAACTCTGTGTTTTACCTAGGACGTGCCGTACCTTGATGTCGACAGCTATCTTCACCTTCAGGATCAAGACACCATGTCAGCATGTAGCTCTGTGTCTACAGTTAGTATTAGAAATTGTAGAGTGATTATGGCGGTATTGGTCAACATTAAGCCTTCTCATGATATTTATTTCTTGATTAAATAGTCATTCATTCGTTGTAGTATGGTCATGAAAAATGTGTTATTAATTGATAAATTTTGATATTTGCTGCTCGTTACACGAATCTATTCATCTTCAGTGATAGTTATTTGTCTAACTGATTTTCATTGTAGTACGTTGTAGTGACACTGCTGGACATTCAAAAAGTGTAGCTACCAAAGAAAGTGCCCTCTTTTTATTATCTGACTTAGGAACCAGAAAGCCATTCAGCTTCTGTTTAGTAGAGGTTTCTTGTGACTACATGAATATCTCAATCTCAATATGGCGTGGCAAATGTGTTGCAAACATTTAAGTCTTGCCAGCACACCATCTGTTGGCCACTTGTGACTGTCTTGAAGTAATTTTTTATACCAGTTTGAACTGTTGTAGTAGCGCCACCTTGTAGGTTTCAAACACCTCTGTGTCATTCTAATGATGTTAAATGTATTTTAGACATCTCAGTCTCCTGATACCGCAGTGAAGGACGTTGCAAATGTACCTTCACGGAAACTTACAAATGGGACAAACAGTCAAGACAACCGAGGCATGTCATCGAATTTTAAGGCCGACGACATTGTCATTCCAAATTTTGACGAAAGCTTCGAAGTTGAGCGCATAAATACAAGACACCACAAGAAAAAGAAAAAGCGCAAAAAGCCACGAGCAGTCAGCATTGACAGCAACCACAGCGCCATCTCTGGAGGCACAGAAATGTCACAGAGTGAGAAGAAGGAGGCAATGCTACCTACTCCTGCGCAGTTGTCTGAGGAGTCATCAGACATGTCCAGAAAGGTGGACAGTGTTGAGTCGGCCGACATATCCAGAAAGTTGGACAGCGTTGAGTCGGCCGGCATGTCCAGAAAGGTGGACAACGTTGAATCGGCCGACATGCCCAGAAAGTTGGACAGTGAAGAATGGACGACAGGTTCCTCATATTTAATCTCTGATACACACCAGGGTAATGGAAATTATACCGGTCAGTGCCGTGTTACGAAAAACGAGAGTGACTGCATGAACAACATCAGTGAAATAACCACTATGTTGTCTATGGAACAAGCGGAAACAAAAGAGCATCCGTACGGTGCTATGTGGGATGCGGAACCAACACTGTATGATTCTCCTGAACATTGTTCAGGGAAGGCTTTACTTTCTAACCCACGGTCTTTAGACAATGGTGAGGAGTCTAGCGACTTCTGTTACATTGACGACTTTGATCATACATTAAGGGAGAGTGAGGTCAACGCTGCCAGTGGTGCAAGCGGTACGGAAGAGAGTTGGGATGCCGGTGTGGGTGATGAGGCTAAGCAAGAAGGTTCTCACGGCGTCGTGGACTTAGTGGAGCCCTGTGATTCACCCACAAAAAGTGCCTTGGTGCCAACCAACAAATTTTGGGAAAAAGATATTCAGTAAGTTATGCATATCTGATATTTAAATCCTGAAGCAGCCGCTGTTAGGTTAGGAAGTAGACTGTAGTGAACAGAAGCACTGCACTCAACAGATGGCACGTTTTCTTGAGTTAGGATCGACGAATGTTAACAACTATACATCGCCCATTCGTGGCATACTTTTTCAACTTTTCCTATGTCCTCATGTCTGCGTTGCAATGGGCGGGGCAGTAGAAACTTGACGTACAGCCAGGGGCATGGAAATGAGGCTGAAAAAGTGTGTAGCAGATGCAGAGCACTTGATAAATATCAGTTTCGAAATTGCTATTTCATTTATTTTCACTACTTCAAAACGAAATTCAGCCAACATTGTGATAAAAGTTTCACTCAACTACCAAATAATTCTGGCACGAAGATTTTTCAAGTTTCAGAGAGAGAAACACTTTTATTTATTTACATAGTACAATGATTAAATAATTCGATTTCAATTAGAAGGGTTTCTAATGGTTATTGACCGCTAATAAGAAGGTCTCCTGTACAAAATAAATAAATGGAAAAGCAAAAATCAGTAGGAATAGGTGAGGAGGGTGTGATAGAGTTCTGTTGTTTGTGATGCAGACTTGGGTACAAGAGTAATCAGATGAGAGCAGAAGGGTTCTTTTTCAATGAAAATTTTGAACCTTTCATAGACGACAATCTTCTCAAACTTCAGGTGCATTCTGCTGCCATATAGTTACATAGTTGGGAATGCTTCTCCGGTACCGTAGACGTCCTGATGTTGCAGGTTTCCATTTGTATATTTTCAGTGTTATGTCAATGTATTTTTAGGGTAGACAACAATCTGTTGCTGACTTTGATGTTAGAGGTCTTTGATAGTGAGGAAGAGCAGTTTCATAAGGTAGGAGTTGTGTCATCTTACTTTAGTAAGTGAAGGTGAGATAGCCTGGACATGCACGTATCTTGAAGGTTCATAGAATGACGTAGGGGGTACTTCATATACTGATATTCGGAAATACAAAAGTGGCCGTACCGACCCAAAACCTTCTCCCTGTATGACTGTAACATAGTAATTTGAAGTAATCGATATCAAATACAGCAAGCCTGCATCTGTTTTTTTTTTTGTTTGATCGGCCGACTTCGGACTTGGGAAATCAGAAGACAAACGCTCAAAAAGTAGTTCGCCATTTCGCTTTTGTTGTAATAGCTATGCTTGTGTTATATTGCATTGCATAAATTCCTTTCGTCCTTCATCATGCAAGCCAGCGGCCCATTCCAAGAAAGTGACTTAAGTTCATTTTTGACTTAAGTCTAAGATTTGTCTCAACTTCAAAACTTTCTCATCTGGGAATTTAGTCAAACTTAAGACAAAGCTTAGTCAAAAATTTACGTCAAACAGAAGATCTTTTTCTTGGAATGGACTTAAGACAAATTGAAGTTTTATCTTAAAATAGACTTAGATTTAAGATTATCTTAACCAAGTCAGTTTTCTTGGAAAGAGTCCCAGCGTTGCTTTTGGACCTCGGGCAGGGAAAACTGTTCCTTCCATTAGAGCATTTCCTCCCACCACATTGCAAGTTTGCATGTTCAGTTCTGTGTCATGATGGTTAGACATTAAGTTCTTGGTTTAAGCAAGAACATTGGCTGTGTGAATGCAACTCATTGGTAAATTTTTGTTCTCTAAAACGTTGCGTATAGATCATGTGACTGTACACAGTAACGTGTAACCATACAGAAGTTCCTGGCACAAAGTTTTAGCTCTGAAATTTGGACTGCGGATATTCAGATAAGATTTCAGTGTAATAGATGATTTTTGAGTCTTGTTTTTATCCTGACATTGTAGATGTACGAGACCACCTTGGGTCACTCAGAGGGGAACGTTATCCCAATTCGCGTCATATTCACCGATCGTAATGTATACCTGCTCAGACACACACATAAACTCGTCAAGCACGCTGTGATTAGCTACACTGAGATTGACTATGTGTCGGTGAGTACCTACAAACTATGTGTGTGGTCATTTGGTAACTGTGTTGCAATTATGATGATGATAATACTTAGGATTATGTAAGACCATATAAAAATGTCCAAATTTGGCTAACTTCAGATTATCATAGCTGGTCAGACTCATGTGAAACATTCACTAGACCATACTTTGTGCGCTGTTGGCCAAATCGCTATTAGGAATTGTTTTCAAAATAATCAATTTTGCATGAGGAGCTTTCAAAATAAAGAACTTTTATGATTCTTGTAAAAAAATGTAAAGCTGCATGAAACAAAAGTGAATATTTAGAAAACTGGTGCATCTTTGAGATTTCATCTTGAGTACTTGCATCTAATGAATTTTTTCATGACCGTTGTTTTGATTTTGATTTCAATGGGGTAAATTTTACTACGAAGACATGATCATGTGACCCAATCATTGGCTCATTCATTTTCTACGGTCATTCTGCTTCCAGAAAATATAGTTTTGTAGTTACTTGGCTAAATACAAAAAATTGTTGATAAGGTCCTACACAACCTTCTTAAATGTTTTACCTAAGAGCGCTTACGACTTCCGGCCTTTTTGCAATTATGCGCTTATGAACTGAAAACACCCATGGCGGATAATGTCTTTCATTGAGATGATTGTGTTGAACAGAGCTAAGGTAGTCCTAAGTAGACAACAAACTTACTGACCTTGTAATTTAAAGCCTTGAACATTCCTTGTTGTCATCAACCTCGGAATGCTCTTTTGTTTGCAGCTTAGTCTTGGTCTCCAGATGGTGCAGATAGTATGTACAAACAGACGGAAACAGTTCTGGCTGACAACTGGCAGTGAGACTCTCACCAAGTGAGTTGGTAACAAATGTTACAGTGCGTTTTGGTATGGTAGTTATTAACATTTACTCTGTTGACACGGAAGATTTTAAATCGATTTGAAATCGGTTTGTGATTCCTGGAGAATCGTGTCCAAATGTAAGCAGTTTATTATGAATTGACTCTACTTGAACCCGTTCATGGGATGGTTTTAAATCAATTTAATGCAAATCAATTTGTACCTATGGAGTGTGAGCATACAGTTGAATGTGACTCAGATAGGGGATGTGACTTGCTTCTGCTCATGTGCTGATCTATGCTCCTTCTACAACGTTGTCCAAGATTTCACACTTGATTTGATTTGACCACTTTGTTACCTTGCTTTCATCATCATCAGATTGCGTGAAGAGCGTAAACTTTAAAAAACAGTAGGAAAACACTTGTGAACAATTTTCAGTTTTTAAACAAATTTTTGACAGGTTGGGCATGCACTGTATTCTTTTTTTTTTTTTTTGATGGCGCAGCATCTAAACAAATTTGATCTTTGAAGTGTAAACAGAAAGAGGAATAAGCCAAGAGATCTAAATTGAATCAGAATGAATCGATTCCAAAGTTCAGTGGAAACTGGGTATTTGGGTTGGTAGATATTAAGTGTTTGTTGTGAGTTTTCTCACAGGAAATATGCTTTGCATGGTTTGTGTTGTAAAGGTGCCATGAACCAACGTTTTTTTGTGCAAAGTAATTAAGAAATTACTTGTAGTGATTGTGAGTGGCTTGGATGCAGGGATCCCTTACATAAAATATCTATTCTCCACCAGGCATATGGTTGAAGAGTTACGCATTGCCATGAGGCTCAATGGCTGCCATCTGCCAGAGAGTAACATCTTGACTGATGCTACTACACAGAGGATAGCCCTGACCAAGTGGGCATCAAAGCTGTGCAGGACCAAGGTGAGGGCATCAGCACTCCCTGGACAAGGTCCACATGCAATTTTGCAACAAGGGTGAAGTGTTGAAAAAGCAAACTGGCTACAAACTTAAGCCTCATTAGGTTTTTATGAAATCCCCACACAGAATCTTTTCAGATCATGTTAAATTGTATCTGATGACCTTGCAGTGGAGAATCCAATTACTAATGAAGCAATTGTTGTAACTACAATCGTTCATTAGGCCACTTGACTGCATAAAAATTTGAGTGTTAACAGCCCATAGTCTACTTAATTTATCGATGTTCATGGATTGCAAAAAGTTATGGTTTCGATTTCCAGTCAGTACTCAGATATTTTCAGATTTATTTTAGTTCACATGATGGGATCAAGAAATGGCTTGCAAGAGACTAATAATTCTTGCTTGTGCTCTGTAAAGTTAATTTCTTCAATAAAACCAGTTTATGCTGGCGGATGCGACTTTACAGATACAAATAACAGGGCCTGAGGTCTGATCTTTGTACTCAAAATCAAATTTTAAATTATCTTCAACATTTTCTGTACAGTTCTACATTACAAACTCGAGATTAGACCCTGGGCCCTGGTGGTACATTAAGCAACTATGTCGACAAAGCAAAATCAACAAAAGGGTGCTTGACATGGCTACAACTTTCTGTCAAAAAATATTTTATTTAGACCCCTTCACATTCCTTTTTTACTTTATTTGAGTGACTTAAAAGTGAATATTGAATGAGGCCTTTTACTTTCATAGAATCAGTCTCATAATATCCCTTTCTCTGGAGGCATTTCATTTCCATTGCCAAAACGAACAGCTAAGTCATGAGCAACTCAAGAAAACGCTTCAGAGATTATTTGGGTTTTCCAACCCTAAAATTCCAAGTTCGAAAATGACACAATGTACACATTGCCTATGACTTTAGTTACAAATGGATTCCATTATGGCAAGGAATAGAATGAGACGGATTTTATGAAAGTAAAAAGTCTAATTCAATTTTTGTTCTCTTCAGCCTGATAACCAAAGCAAAATACTGCTTTACATCGCGTTATTACTCGAGACCAGTCTCTGTAAGTCGTTTTATTTACCGAAAGCACTGAGGTAGTCTGCGTGGCAACTAGATGTCTTGTCTAGTGTTAAATTACAGAGCCAGCCCATTTCCAGTCATGAAATCACTTGTAATCGTATGATTTGTGTCGTGACCTATTACCACCGTCTTTTCTCATGTTTAGTTTATTGAGATTTTGTGTTCTAGCTGTCTCGCAAGGATGTGCAATGCCTCCTGCTGTGTTATTGGGAGGACCGCTCGCCAGGGACCAACATATTTAAGGTGAAGAGCCACAAGGAGGGCACTCTACTATACAAGTTACAGTCGGGCTACATTGGGCTGTTGTCATGGAAACCAGGCTATTTTGTGCTGAGGTAATAACCAAATGATCAGATGCTCAGCAACTTGTAGTTTTTGAAATTTCCGGCAAGTGTTCATCTGGTGTTTTTTTCTTTTGACGTTTATTTATTATAACGAATAGGCAATCTTTTCATTGATGAGTAACTGCTGGAAATGTCCCACAGTGATCAGTGTATCATGCCTGAAACAATGGTTGTCCACCCACTAGGGATCTTATTTGGTCTTGCTGCTACGTGGAGGTTCCCCTAGTCACTAGGCTGTCACAAAGTGCTTGTTTGAGTAGGCATTCTTTGACTTGTCGATGATTCTGTGAGTAAGAAGTCTGGTGGTGAGTGAAAAAAAATGTGACCTGCTCTGACAGTGCAGTGATGTGCGATTATGGTGTTGACCAGTCTAGCTACAGGTGATCTTTCTAGGTAGCTGCCTTAAGCTGTTGTTTTTTATTCTAAATCCCATCGGATCATTTTCGCACGTTTCATGTGGCATAGGCATTAACAGAGCATAATTGTTACGTTTCAATCCATGTACCGTGCACACTTGGAAATCCTTGTAATAAATCAATATTAGGATGGCTATTTCTATTAGTTTCAGTCTCCATGATTAAAAGCTAGACATTCCTTTTGGTCTTAGTTGTTGCCCCAACAGATATTTCCAGTTTGTGTAACACCTTTTCACAATGGCGTGTGCTTTCTATTCTCCCAGTGGTGGGGTTCTGTACCTCTATGAGCATAAAGATGAACAAAACACTCCACTGAGGAGCATTCAGATAGGAAGTGACGAGTGCGGCGGATGTCGACGCAGCAAGACCAGCGACCGCGAGCACAGTCTTGAGATCATCTTGTCCAACGGCTCTGTCCTACATTTGTCGGCGGCTTCCAATGAAGAATCCAATGAATGGCTCCAATGTCTGTGTCAGGCAGTCTCTGAAGGACAGACGGTGAGGAAATCTGTGTTTTATGTGGAAAGTGGTCATATAGGTCGTCTATCTTGGTCATAAACTGCTGCTTGACAGCACAACTGTAGCTGTGTTGATTTCAGTTAACTGTTGATGTTAGAATTGTTATGGTGTAACCTAAGAGGTGAGCATTTTTGAAGCTGAATGTTTCCTTCAGCTGCTGAGAGGAATGTGCAAGGTTGAATAGGGTTTATCAATTATTAGAGCTCTGTGAGGTCGTAATAAATTTGCATGCCTATCAACAATGGCTCAGTAATCAGGCAACATGAGAAACGTGTTTAAACATTAATGTGTAGAGTGGCAAATGCCATGCAATCACCCCTTTGATATGGTTTATGTTTATGAACTATATTTCAGATTCATTGTGGGATGTCACACTTTTCGTCCCCATTGGTATGTCGTGGGAAATCACTTAATATGCATTAGTCAGGGCTTGGAATGACCCATGACAGAAAAGAGGAAATTGTTACCACCCTAACTACACATTTCAATCTAAATCTTAAATAATGAAGATGATGAAAAAATTGCAGCATGAGTGGCAGTAGCTTATTCTTGATTTGCTGTAGGGAGACCTATAAATTAAATTATTTTCAATTCTTATAATTATGATACAAAATTACAAAAACACAAAAAATTGTACATCGATCCAAAGATTATCTGGAAAGCCCGAAATACATACACAAATTTCACAATTTAATTCCAAAAAATTTAATTCCAACGCAAATGTGAACAAGTGGAGACGAAAACCTGTGGCTCATACCCAACTGCATGGAAAAATGAAAGTCAAAAACACACTTTAACTATAGAATGCATCAACCACAATCCTAAGTTGGCCAAACTTTTCAGTTTCAAATAATAATTACGGAGTTAATTGTTCATAAGCCATGCTGGTGTAGAAGAAACTATGTGACATAAGAAATAACTACCAGGACTGAAAATAGGCTGGTGGAATTTGTAAACAATGGCTCAGACCAATCAGATCATTCAGAATTTGTCACGTGATCACTTCTCTCGACTGCAAAACTCGAGTCACAAAATAGAACACAAAAAATGTCAAAATAAATTGAAATACATAAACGGCAATTTAAAACACATTTGCAGTAACGAAAATAGCGCTTTGTATCCCGTTTCGGCGGCACGTAGAAAATCGCACTCGGAAGGTCAGGCCTAGCACTAGCAGCCAACGGCAACGGGCGTGCATGTGGGATCAAACAAAAGAATTTCATACATCACTCACATGCCACGATTCCAATCCAACGAATAACCTGTTACAGTTGAATTTCATTTCAGGAAGTGTTGTTATTTCTAGCATTTCATCATTTTCAGTCGGTCCTCCGATTTCTCCTTAGTCAACTCGGCCAAGCGCTCCGTAATTGTTCCTCTCTCAAAGTTAATACAGAGCACAAACCTGGACTTATGTTGTTTGTNGTAGTTTTTGAAATTTCCGGCAAGTGTTTGTCTGGTGTTTTTTTTTTGACGTTTATTTATTATAACGAATAGGCAATCTTTTCATTGATGAGTAACTGCTGGAAAATGTCCCACAGTGATCAGTGTATCATGCCTGAAACAATGGTTGTCCACCCACTAGGGATCTTATTTGGTCTTGCTGCTACGTGGAGGTTCCCCTAGTCACTAGGCTGTCACAAAGTGCTTGTTTGAGTAGGCATTCTTTGACTTGTCGATGATTCTGTGAGTAAGAAGTCTGGTGGTGAGTGAAAAAAAATGTGACCTGCTCTGACAGTGCAGTGATGTGCGATTATGGTGTTGACCAGTCTAGCTACAGGTGATCTTTCTAGGTAGCTGCCTTAAGCTGTTGTTTTTTATTCTAAATCCCATCGGATCATTTTCGCACGTTTCATGTGGCATAGGCATTAACAGAGCATAATTGTTACGTTTCAATCCATGTACCGTGCACACTTGGAAATCCTTGTAATAAATCAATATTAGGATGGCTATTTCTATTAGTTTCAGTCTCCATGATTAAAAGCTAGACATTCCTTTTGGTCTTAGTTGTTGCCCCAACAGATATTTCCAGTTTGTGTAACACCTTTTCACAATGGCGTGTGCTTTCTATTCTCCCAGTGGTGGGGTTCTGTACCTCTATGAGCATAAAGATGAACAAAACACTCCACTGAGGAGCATTCAGATAGGAAGTGACGAGTGCGGCGGATGTCGACGCAGCAAGACCAGCGACCGCGAGCACAGTCTTGAGATCATCTTGTCCAACGGCTCTGTCCTACATTTGTCGGCGGCTTCCAATGAAGAATCCAATGAATGGCTCCAATGTCTGTGTCAGGCAGTCTCAGAAGGACAGACGGTGAGGAAATCTGTGTTTTATGTGGAAACTGGTCATATAGGTCGTCTATCTTGGTCATAAACTGCTGCTTGACAGCACGACTGTAGCTGTGTTGATTTCAGTTAACTGTTGATGTTAGAATTGTTATGGTGTAACCTAAGAGGTGAGCATTTTTGAAGCTGAATGTTTCCTTCAGCTACTGAGAGGAATGTGCAAGGTTGAATACGGTTCATCAATTATTAGAGCTCTGTGAAGTATTACCTTGCATGCCTATCAACAATGGCTCAGTAATCAGGCAACATGAGAAACGTGTTTAAACATTAATGTGTTGAGTGGCAAATGCCATGCAATCACCCCTTTGATATGGTGTATGTTTATGAACTATATTTCAGATTAATTGTGGGATGTCACACTTTTCGTCCCTATTGGTATGTCGTGGGAATCACTTAATATGCATTAGTCAGGGCTTAGAATGACCCGTGACAAAAAAGAGGAAATTTTTACCGCCCTAACTACACATTTCAATCTAAACTAAACCTCAACAGATCGAAAGTAAACATTATTATCACAAGATGCCCTTTTACAGTGTCGTGTTGGCAAAACGCACTCATCTTAAGCAGTACCTGACATCTATTTCAGCAACAACAATGAAGGCAATTAGATGCAACAAAAGATATTCTTTAAAATTAAATAATAAAGATAATGATGAAAAATTTGCAGTATGAGTGGCAGTAGCTTATTCTTGATTTGCTGCAGGGAGACCTATAAATTAAATTATTTTCAATTCTTATAATTACGATACAAAATTACAAAAACAAAAAAATGTACTTCGATCCAAAGATTATCTGGAAAGCCTGAAATACATATACATTTAATTCCAAAAAATTTAATTCCAACGCAAATGTAAACAAGTCGAGACGAAAACCTGTGGCTCATACCCAACTGCATGGAAAAATGAAAGTCAAAAACACACTTTAACTATAGAATGCATCAACCACAATCCTAAGTTGGCCAAACTTTTCAGTTTCAAATAGTAATTACAGGAGTTAATTGTTCATAAGCCACGCTGGTGTAGAAGAAACTACATGACATAAGAAATAACTACCAGGACTGAAAATAGGCTGGCGGAATTTGTAAACAATGGCTCAGACTAATCAGATCATTAAGAATTTGTCACGTGATCACTTCCCTCGACTGCAAATTTCGAGTGACAAAATAGAACACGAAAAATGTCAAAATATATTGAAATACATAAACGGCAATTTAAAACACATTTGCAGTAGCGAAAATAGCACTTTGTATCCTGTGTCGGGGGCACGTAGAAAATCGCACTCAGAAGGTCAGGCCTAGCAATAGCAGCCAACGGCAACGGGCGTGCATGTGGGATCAAACAAAAGAATTTCATACATCACTCACATGCCACGATTTCAATCCAACGAATAACCAGTTACAGTCGAATTTCATTTCAGGAAGCGTTGTTATTTCTAGCATTTCATCATTTTCAGTCGGTCCTCCGATTTCACCTTAGTCGACTCGGCCAAGCGCTCCGTAATTGTTCCTCTCTCAAAGTTAATACAGAGCACAAACCTGGACTTATGTTGTTTGTGAAGACATTCGTTTCTTTTATCCACTTTTTCCACGAAATATTCAGTCCACTCCATGATCCATGCATTTTTGACAGCAGAATCGCACTATTTGTCGCCGCGACTTTATACCAAATGCAGACGCCATTGATGAACCACGCTATCCCAGGCACAGGTGCTTGAATTTATTAGTTACTCGTTTGTCGCTGACGTCACTCACTACTTAGAAAACATGTTTCTTATTATGTGGTTATGAGTCATTGGGATATTCGAGCGCCTGTAATCTGCAAGTACAGTTTTCATTCTTCCGAAACACAAAGAGCAGTTTCCGCTTTTCGAGTCTTCGGCAACGCCGCGGTGAGAAACCAATTTGCAGCGATAATTTTATGGCAAATCAGATTTTTTCCGCGGAAATATAACGAAAATGCGCGGAGGGGATAAAAGAAAAAAGCGAAAATCCGCTTTTCCGCGGAAAATTCCAAGCCTTGATTAGTGGTGACTAGGGTGTGGGGGATTTTCCCCTCATTCAAAAGAGGATTCCCTTGTCAGGAGCTATAGGCACATTTCCTCTCAGGTGATCAAGGGCTGTGTACACAGGGTTCTTTGTGCATTGAAAACTTTTATGGCATAATTGCAGGACACTGTCCACACTGCGGTTGCCTGCTGTGTTGCCGTGACCCCCACCAAGGTGTCGCTGTGTCACGAAGACGTACAAACGGAGTACTTCCGGACCCTAGCCAGTGGCAATATTGAGGACATCACGAGTCTGGCTGTTGATCCCTCCACCAATCAGTATCTTCTCATTGTAAGTGAATGTTTAATTTATTTGATAGATCATAATACATTAAAGGCTTAAGTAAAAAATTACTAGGTCTGATTTTTGTTTGAAGTGAACTTGTATCACGAATGACCAAATTTAAGTCCCACACAGCATTAATTAGGTCAAGCTCAATTTCCAAATTTCAAACTGGAATAAATCGTGGTGAATCTTCCCATTGAAGCAATTGGTGAACTCCAAGTGGTCCATGTCTAGTTTGGAAAAATGCTAATTGGGTGTAATAAAAAAAGAGTTCCATCACAAAACTTGAACCATAACGATGGTTTTCAAAAATGGCACTACACGGAGATTTATGTTCTATGTCAAGTTAATTCTACTTTGTGGTAAACATGGTGTGTAATGTAAGTCTGCTTTATAATTAGTGTTTACTGGATCAAGTACAGTTACGTTTGGAACATTCATGACTGGCACATTGCCTTGAGTTCATAAATTGACAACCCGTATATTCTAGTCTTCGACAAACTTTTACGACACCCGAATGAAAAACCTGGGAATTGATAAGTGCCCGCTGGATTTTCAGTTTTGGCGACCTCAGATTTTGTTTGGCGACCTTGGATTTTTTCCAGGTCGCCGAATGTGACTTGCCATTTAGCTAAGCGCCAAGTGCTGTTTAACATTTATCAAAAGAAATTTCGTGATACCGTTGTTTTGCTTGTAATATACAACTTTTTTACAACATTTTACGGGATGGCATGGTAAATAATGGAGTAAATACAAATGGAAAGTTAAATTCTACAGCTTTCTATCTCTCTGTAATAAATACCGTTTTGCATAATTTGGCATAGACTTGCTTATAAGTTACACGTGACCTTAGCATATAAGTAAACTGTTTATTAAAACGGAATTCATTTTATGAAAATTCTGTGGTGCTAAAAATTCATAATCAAAGATGAATTCTTTGGCACCACACACATGGGTTTCAGTTTGCCTTCGACTTTGTTGAACTGCCTTCAGAAAGTGATGATTACAGTTGCTTTAATTTTTTTCTTCGTAGCTGAAATCAAAGAATTACAGTTAAAATTCAACTCAGCTGTGTAATGAGTCTTGTTTATTTCAGAATTTTGAGTCACAAGAGTCCAACGTTGAGAGTGAACAGTGGGCCATATATCTGTGCGGTAGTCGTGAGTGGTCTCAGTTGGTACAGGCTTTGGACATGGCGTGGTCGGGGCAGTTTCAGGTGTCGTTGCCAGTGACGGAGATTAATGACGTTTCTGTAACTCAGCAGTGCCACAATACAATACGAGCACTGAAAGGGAACGCCTAACGTGTCAGTGTGAACCAAACACTCGCACAATGAGTAATCATGGGAAGGGAAGCACTTGTGATAATACCTTCACAAAATACAAGTCTCTGGTTTATGTACTAGGAATATTTTCCGATGTTAATTACTGTTCCTCTTGCCTTTATTAATTATGCAATCAAGAATAGAAATGGAATTTAAACTAACAGTCCAGAAAAGGCCAGCATCTTGCGTCTGTATTCTCTGCTGTCAAACAAGCACAATGACTCTCATAAACACAGTCTGTGTTTGCTTAAAGTCACTGGATCCCAATTTGATGCATTAAAGTCAAATCAAACAATATTTTTGTATGCTATATATACATCAAACAATTCATAATCTTTGGTCCAGGTACAAAACATCCCCAAAGCCGTGTGTCCTTACGTTCCGTAACAGTTGTGGAAAAGTTTAATTGTCCCGAGAATATTCTGAATCATTTGCTGTAAAATGCCTATGGTGTTTGTGGAAAAATCAAAACTTTGAGAACACTTAAAATCTTGTCTAGTTGGTAAAAACAAGAATTCAATAACGTTAATGAGTGACTGCTTAAACAAGATGGCGGATTTTGCTTGGCCGTTTTTCATTTTGTTACAACTGTTGCTTGCATAGTTGAAAAAGGCCAGTGGAGCAGTATTCGAGGCTTTGGAAATGTCTCTCTGCAACAGGTATGTGTTTTTCATATTAAGGGTAACTACACCAAAACATTGCTTTTTCCTTCTTCGAGTGCAGACTATAAAGCAAATACTTTGCGAGATTATTCAAAGTTTCACCAGTGTAACACAGGATCTCATTTATTGTTAAGGACATCGATTAGCACAATGAACACCTGCAGTGTTATATAATTAAGCCAGGATATCTCATTGTATTTTGCATCTGGCTAACATTACAGTCCAACAGTACTACAATAAACCTTTGTTGTGTTTTGTACAAACACAACACTCACCGCTGAAGTTTATGTCATGTGCATGACTTGTAATACATGGTCACACCTCGTGAAGACTCACCTGATCTCACAAAAATCTTGCTCTACAGGACGCAGCCCTGTTTGTTAGCTTACTATAATCATCTGCTTCACATATCCGAATTCAGATACGTACGTAGCCTGTGCTGTCTGCTACTTGGTTCGCTGACAGCAGAATCTGTTACAGCAATCATTTTAGAAAGGTCTAAGGATGGTTCACTGTAATGCTGTTTGGCCTACTGTGATGGAAGTGTCTCTGGCTTATGATACGTGGTGTTCATAGATATTGGTATTTATTTTATGAATGGTTGTGCAATATTTTGGACCAATTTTATAATCAAACCATGAAGGATGATTTTCAAAGAAAAGTTCTTTGAATTTGTATACATAATGTCACAGAATTTTATGATAGGGAGTTGGACAGCTAGTGAATTCTTATGCGCCCACATATTTATATGTGGGTGCATGTTACTGTCATCTCTGTCTGTCCAGCGTCCGCAGCTGTTCTCCTAAACCCTCACAGGATCTTGTTGAGATTTGACAGATGTGTTCCTATAAAGTTGACAACAAATTTCAGACAGACCTGACTACTGGTGTGCCCCCTAGTGGCAATTTTAGTTTTTTACGCTTACCTCTGTATCTTAAAACGGATTTTCATGAAACTTGGCATATAAGCATCTATTAACGAGATGACATTATCCTCCCGTTTTCAGGTGGATTCGACGTAGTTTGTGCCACCTAGTGGCCATTTTTACTGTTTTCGAATCTCGTTTTTTGGCGTATGCCCCTCTATTAACCAAACTGCTCTAAGGATGATTGTGAAAGTTGTCATGTATGTTCTTACTGTGAAGAGAGCGGCTGACCATTATTTTGGACGACTTCGACTGCTTTGGCCCCTTCTAGTGGCAGTTTTGTTTTTGATTTTGCACCTATGGCTATATCTCATTAAGGCTCTGCAGGATATTTACTAAATTTAGCAAGTATGTATGTATGTATGTATGTATGTATGTATGTATGTATGTATGTATGTATGTATATATATATATATATATGAAGTTGACACAGGATGATGACGACTTTCGAACAGATCGGACTACCACTGTGCCCCCTAGTGGCAATTTTAGTTGTTTACTTTTAACTCTGTATCTTTGAAAATCCTCAATGGATTTTCATAAAATTTGGCAGATAGCCATATATTAGTGAGATGATGCTTTCCATCTGTTTTCGAATGGATTCAAGATATTTTGCGCCACCTAGTGCACATTTTTATTGTTTTTTGGCACTCATCCCTCTGTCAACCGAACCACTTTAAGGATGATTTTAAAAATTGGCATATATGATTTTAATGTGAAGAGAATGGTTGACAATGATTTTCCTGACTGTCTACTGTGGCACCTCCTAGTGGCAGTTTTGTTCTGTTCTGCTTCCATGGCTGCATCTCCTAAACCAATTGCAGGATCTTTGTTACATTTAGCAAGTGTACAAGTTGACAACGGACAACTTTCACATGTACCCAACAAACTCTGTGCCCCATATTGGCAATTTGATTCTTTTCCGTTTTCCTCTGTTTCTCTGAAGTTCCTGGACAGATTTTTATGAAATTTGGTAGTCTTCTATAATTAAATAAATGATGACATGTTGTCGTTTTTGGATGGTTTTACGTATAGTAGCTATTTTTAGGATATAAATAAGCACCCCTGGAAGCACACCATTTGCAGCGCATGCGTGGTTGCATTTCAACGCTCCACGTTGCTCTTGTTATATTAACTTGACATGTCAGTTGTCTTGTGATTATAACTCTGTAGTGTAGTCATATGTGAAAATGCTTTCATGACACATTCTCAAATAAAATGATTTTATAAAGTCACGTTATTTTTTAACTGGAAGCTGGAAAGCAGATGAATTTTATGTCAGCTTGGCTCCTCAGTTCAGATGTGAAAATGCTTTTATCATAAATTCTCGAATGTAACCCGATTTTATGGCTGGAACTGGAAAGCAAATAACATTGATGTCAGGTGGTTTTATTGAAAAATTCTGCTCTTTAACAGGTAATCAGTAGAGAATTTCAGACTATTCTCATTACAGTTTCGGATTTTTTGTCCTAAGTTGAGAGAATGCGGTTTTGAGAAAAAGGTAAGCAAAAACACGACTAACATTAGAGCATTATGAAATTAGCAGTTTCATAAACATGGATTAACTTCGAAATGTTAAAAAGATCACCTTTCTTGATAGCACAGGATATGAAATATCTGTAAAGTTCCTTTCTTAAGCATGGACCTGACAGGCTCTGAAACTGTTGCAAATGTGATTTTGCAGAGAGAAATTGGCTGCTAATTTTGTAGATGTTTATTTATGTCTGCACGTTACCTCATTCCGAGTGGGAGATAGGTGATGTACAGCAAAGCTGGTATTTAAAAATTCTCAGAACAAAAATAAAATTCTTATGTCACCCTTTTCAACTCATTCATGACAAATGCTGCATGTTTTTTTTTCCAGTAGGTGATTGGCTTCATAAGTCAGAAGACCGTTTTTTTTTCATTTTATGCAACCTGGACTATTCCACTGTCGTAAAATTTTGTCCTTGGCTAGCTTTATAAACATTGTCCCAAAAGAGAGAAGTCATGAATTGAACCACTGGTTGTTTTGCATTGTATTGTCCAACTAATGACACTTTACATCACAACTGCTCCAGAAAAATGTTAAACCATAGTAAAACCATTGTGCAAAAAATATGCCCAACATTTTTATTCCTCAAGTAACAAATAGATTTTAAACACCAGAACAACCATAAATGCAAAGCATCTGCAAATGCACTGGGCCGCTTCAATCACTGCTCTTGACGGAGATATCCAAAAGAAAACTATTGTGTTCACATCCATCATTCATCACAATCATAGCTTATCTTACTTTGTATAAAAACCTGTAACTATTCCTTTTCTCACTACAAGGACCACTGTGTTTAGTCAAACGTTCTTAGTCAAGCTTGTTTGCCAGAATTGTGCTGACAAGTCACACATTGTTTCAACTGCTGACAGAGTGATCCCTCTCATCGAGGTACGACTCCAAGGCAAGCTCAACTTCTCCATGCGAGGCATCATTCTGTATGAAGCACTGAAAAACATGGTTAAAGCCACTAAAAATAAGCCTCCTGTTGCAAAAATTAAATTCTGACCACTTAACATTATGAAGTTAGTCTCAAATTGACCTATCGCCAGGATTTTGAGTGACGGCTTAACTGACTAATCAGAACGCAGCATTCTTGACACACCTTCATTTAAGCTGCCATTTTACCCGACAAACAACACATTGCTGGGTAAAACATAATGTTTGTTTGTCGACATTTCACAAGGGGGCAGAGCTTGCAATAGGTCAATTATTATATCAGTCGAACAAGAGGTGAATCTGGGCTTGAAAAACTGACAGCTTGTCCCTGCCCATACAGTTGGCTTCAAAGCGGTTGTGTATGTTCTGGACATGGCCTCGGGCACTAAGAATGTAATTTTTTTCCAAGCTCAGAAAACATGTCTCATCTAAGTTATGAGCAAGTTGAGATCAGTTTTATAGTGGCAAGTTGAACAAGTAAAAGTTTCTTTGATCAAATGCGGGACTCTTGTAGCTTTAGTAATATGTACATTACTTGAATGTACACATCGTCTTTGAATGGTTGAGCAATGCAACCTAGAAATATTTTGTTGAACAGGCGACGCTGGGATTTCTCGATGATAGTTGAGGAGCAACTGACGAATGATATTCATCGATGAATGATATTCATCACTTGGAAGCTGTTCATTCCTTACTGTCCTCCAGGTGTCACCTCATAGCAGCTCATTTTACAAAATATTCAGGGACAATACCGCTTTTCCATTGTTGTCAGACTGTCATACATTGATTTGAAAGGGATTGTATTATTACCTATTTACTCAGTTACCGTCGTCATTCTCCCACATTCTTTAAATTTGAATAATTTCTTATAACAACTAGTTTTTCTCTTCTAGAATTCATCCACTGTGCTCTAAAGCGTCCCAACTTACTGTCTAGTTTGTAGCGCACATGACAACTTCATATCTTGTAGTAGTTATATTTTCATTGACGAAATGTGAATTCCACTTGGTTGGATGTTGAGAAAGGTACATTTGAATACTACTAGCAGCTATTGAAAAATGCCTTTGTGGCTTGAAGCTCCAGCAACAAGAATATCAATTTATACATTTCACTCGTGTTTTGTGACTCACTCAAGATAACAAGGTGTTAAAATAAAATAACAAAATGATTTGCTGTTATCTTTTAGCTCGTACCATATGTTATGAAAAATAGTCAAGCCAAGGCATGCACATTGATGCCCCTACAACGATTTGAGGGGGCCATTTATCGTCCTTTCTCAGGGCCACTCTTTCGCCAGACATGAGACTGTGAAAGAAGGTACTTTTGTCTAATAACTCACCTTCAGTATGGCAACACTGTCCTCTGGTGGCAGACTAGAAAGTGACTTGGCTGTTTCAGAGTCAGGGTGGACAATGGCGAACAAATGCACCAGGTCTGCAGCGTCAGACAGGCTGGAAACAGATTTACTTAATAAAAACAAGAAAAATAATGCAACACCACTAGAAGTGTTCATCACACAACAGTTCGTTGAAAGCCCATTGTCTCCTAGATATACATATACTTCAAGGATGTCTTTATCAAGTTGTCCTTTAGAAGCAGCATCCCACCAAGCTGTAGAAATTGTCATGATAAAATTGACATTTTTGTATTTTCAAGGGCTAGATTCCTACATTGGTCAAACATTTCAAATACTTGTAGTACGTGAGAAATCTGTACGCTACAGTCAGCAACACAAGTTTCTGAAAATGCAACCACCACTTTTTTCCGAAAGTCCCCAGGGGTTTTTCGGATGCAAAGTCACTTCCGGAAATAAGACATTTGAAAACATGCCCCATGAATCCAATTGTTTTAGTGAGAGGAAGTCATGGGGTACACCAATATTCATCGATGTAATGTTTAGTTTTTGTTTTATATTGTGCAAGGGTCGAGGGCCAAATATAAAAATGAAGTATAGTGTGTTTTCCCAAAAACATGAAAGGTAATTGAAAAATATCAAATGAAGTAAGAGTGAAGAATGAAGTCACATAAAAGTGTCATTCTGTCACACTAAATTCACTTATTCAACGACAACGAGACAGACTCACTAGTCTCTCTGTATGGTGTCCACTAACAGGTAATCCATCCTTCTGTGGCAGACCAAGTAGAAGGCCATGTTGCCAAAATGCCTCGTAGACCGTAGTTCGTCATATTGGCGTGTGTCATTAACATGGTTGTACGTTCGTTCCACAACCTGTAAAGTGCACTGCCATTGGCTCACAAGTAAAACATATATTAAGCATTAATAAAAATAAAATCCGATTAAGCTAAATTTCATTTTACACTTTCGAAGGTTTAGTGCCAAAGGTTTGCAGATCCAAAAGCAGCATGTTGTAATGCACGAGTTCAAATCCAAACAACTCAATCCAAAAATCCATTCCCATCTCAAACAAATCAATGTTTATTTCAGCACTAAGGCCTCAGGCCCATATTCACATAGCGATGAAGCAAATACCAAGTGCGTAATTACCACTGCATGCCCGCACCCAGTCAAAAATATACGGGGGCTGGAATTTTTCAGAACGTGGACCTTCTACTGAAAAAAAATCAACGAGGACTAAAAAAACAGGCCACTAGGTTCAGGCCTATGAATTGTGCATCTGCTGCGAATTCCTGTGGACGTTGTGGACTTTTGTCTCGTTTGCTCAGATTTCTTATTTCATTGAGGTCCAATTCGCCAAATTGGGGGGCTAATTCAAGCCCCCCTGGGTGCACCCAAGCACTGAAAGGAGATGTGACGCAACAAAGGTAATTCAATTATTCATCTACAAAAAACTTGGTGAGCTAATTTCCAAAATGGAGACGAAACGTTCAAAAAAATTTTGGTTATAAAGAAGAAGATAGATATTCGACTTGTATCTATTCAATCTAGCGGATAAATGGGATGAACATACTGCATTCGTTTTTTGCAAATAGTCTTGACCTCTGTCTTGATCTCTGCATTGACCTCTGTCTTGATCTCTGCATTGACCTCTGCATTGACCTCTGTATTTACCTCTGTCCAACACAAGAACTCAGCAGAGGCAGATAGAGGTCAAGACAGAGGACAAGACAGAGGTCAATACAGAGGTCAAGACAATCACAGTCCAATGCTTACTTGCGCATGAGCTACTTGCTCAACTTTTAATTAGTAAAAACTTGGTATAGGTAAATATTTAATGCTAACAACCATCAAGTCTGTCTAGTATGGAAAGCCACACACAACACAAAAAGCCATAAACGAAAATAGTGAAAAGATGATACCATTTACTCAATACTTTGTAAAGTTCTGAAAATTTGAATCAACAATTGAATATTGCATTTGAAATACGTGACTCACTCTGATGTATTCGGGATCATCAGGGTCAAACTGTACCGCGGCTCTGTCCAAGATGTAAACATAACTGCCTGCTTCAAGTTTGGCCTAAAAGTACAAGAATGGAAGTGCGAAGTACTGAAGCGTGTTATGAGTTTCCAATATTTGCACTGAATGAACTATTCAACTTTGATTAGCAACACAGTTACTTTGCACGAACAATAAAGAAAAGCTATTAATTGTTTATCATAAAACCATGAAGTTCTAATCATAAAATGAGTAAAATCCGTTTTAACATTCCCATCATGCCTCTGAGCCTCTTTCCAGTCCGTTTAAAGCAATTTTGATTGACGAAAAAACAACTTAAAGGAGAAACATCAAGAAGCCTTGTTTCTGTGAATTTCTAATCAAGCATATCAAATGTGTAAAGCAAACGCCACTGGGATCTTTTTAAACATTACATTTGCTTTCTTGTAGTTGGTATCTTTTAAAAATTACAAAACTGAGAACTAAAATCTAATTTTAAGTGTAGTAATATAATTTTTGTTTCTGTGCGCACTGAAATTAAGCATAACGCTGAGGCCTAGGAGAAGCAACTTTTCAGCCATGTAGACTAGGCCACACTTTGGATGCGCTTCTGAAAAAAATGGGGCAGATCGTGAAATGTCGCAATTGTTTCGATTGTGACATAACATATCAGGCAAATGCCACGTTATGTTGCAAAACTGATTTTGTGACATATCTCTGACACACAGGTGCCAAACACAACCTGGTACTTTGCTTCATAGTTGTGCATTACTGACTCACCCGGCCCTTCAGGTAAGTCTGTATTCACCTTAGTTTGAACGAAACCTTTTGGTCTCATAAGACACAACTAATGCCAGGTTTGCTGTTACAGGATTCCGTCCGCACACTAAGGAAATTTCAGAAGCCAGATGGAATCACTTACTTCAAGAAACTCTGGTTGGAAAACTTTGGGCACGTGAATCTTACGACCGGCTGTTGGATGGTAAATTTGGTTCATGCGGTGTCGTTCTTCCCACGAGGCATGTCGCAAAACTCCGCCTGGTTCGCGAACAACTATAAGTCGGTCCTGAAAAGGCATGTCTTTTTCTAGAGCTAATATATTTTTGTACAGAAAATTCACACAACTGACATCCTTACGATACATAAACAAGAGCAATGTGGAGCGTTCAAATGCACCCACGAATGCACCGTAAACGGTGTGAATCAAGCGGTGTTTATTTGCAACATAGAAAGGGCTACTAGATGATGCAAAATATGTCGAATCCTTCCGAAAACTGGTATGTGTCATCAAAGCTATTTACCAAATTTCATAAAACGAAAACGAAAAAAATGGAATTTCCACTAGAAGGTTACAGGCGCAAAAAACATAACTGCCACTAAGAGGCGCCACCGTAGATGAAGTCATCGGAAAATCATCGCCAGATTTCCTCTTCATATTAGGAACATACATTTCCAATTTCCACAACCATCATTAGAGTGGTTTGGTTGATAGAGGAGCAGACGCCAAATAACAAGACCTGAAAACAGTAAAAATGGCCACAAGGTGGCGCAAAACACCACAAATCAAACCAAAAACTGTAGGATAGCGTCAACTCACTAATTTGATGAAAATCCACTGAAGACCTAGAGATCAATGTAACAACTAAAATTCCCACTAGGGGACACACAGGTAGTCGAATCCATCATGAAGTCATTGTCGTTTGTTGTCACACTTGCTAAATTTTATAAAGATCCTACAGAGGGTTTAGGAGATACAGCCATAGGCATAAAAAACTGCCACTAGGAGGCACCACAGTTGTCGAGGTTGTCGGAAAATCATTGTCAGCTCTTCTCTTCACATTACGAACATACATGCCAATTTCCACAATCATCCTTGGAGTGGTTTGGTTGAAAGAAGGGCAGATGCCAAAAAGCAGACTCGAAAACAGTAAAAACAGCCACAAGGTGGCGAAAATTAATGCTTCGCTTTCAACCAAAAACTGGATAATGGCATCATCTCACTACATGCCTATCTGCCAAATTTTATGAAAATCCATCGACAACCTTTGAAGATACAGAGGTAAACATAAAAAATAAAGTTGCCGCTAGGGGGCACACCGGTAGCCCAATCCGTCCAAAAGTCCTTTGCTGTCAACTTCATATAAATACACCAGCAAAATTCAATAAAGATCCTGTACAGCGTTTAGGAGATACAGCCATGGGCGCAAAAAACAAACAAACCTGCCACTAGGAGGCGCCACAGAAGTCAGTCATCGGAAAATCATTGTCAGCCGCCCTCTTCACAGTAAGAACATAATTATATACCAATTTAAAATTTCAAAATCATCCCTATAGCAGTTTGGTTGACGGAAGGGCAGACGCCAAAAAACAGACTCAAAAACAGTAAAACATGGCCACAAGGTGGCGCAAAATACCTCGAATCCGTCCGAAAACAGGAGTATGGCATAATCTCACTAATAGATGCCCAACAGCCACATTTTATGAAACTCAGTTGAGGAACTCCAAAAATACAGTGGTAAGCGTAAAAAAGTAAAATTGTCACTAGGGGGCACATCGGTAGTCGGAGAGGTCCCAAATTCATCGTCGTCTGTCTTCAACTTCATAGGAATACATCTCCTAAATCTCATCAAGATCTTGTGAGGGGTTTAGGAGAACAGCTATGGACGCCCAGACAGACATGACGGCAATATGCGACCATACATAAATATGTGGGCGCATAAAAAGCGATGAAAGAAGACAAAAGAATCGAAGAATAAACATTCTAAGTCACATGTCAACGCATGCTGAGTTACATACATGACAGTTGAAATATCAAAACATCAGCTTCATGTAGCAGTTGCTACGCAGTCTTCTTACCCGGTCATGAAGACCGAAGGAAATGTCAGTGAAGACCAGTTTAGCGTCATCCTTATCATGTTTATCCAGAGAACTGTCAGCAGAAATGACCTTGTCGGTGGGCTCACGAGGGGAGAGTACAGGAGGAGGTTGAAGGAAAGGTCTCACACGCTCCATGGCAGCCTCTTGGGCCTGAAAGACAAGCAGAAAACTTCAATCTAAAGAATGTGGAATGATGAGCCAACAAAGTTCAAATTTGAACAAATTGCAAGACAATGGCGCAATTTTATTGTGAGGAACGCAGTGTTCACAGTGCTCTTTCTCAGTGGGGCCATGGTAAGAGTTTTGTTCTTTCTAACAAAGAGAAGCTATAGTCTAACGAGAGTCAAAATTCAAAAGGACCCAGAAACACATTTGTACAAATTGTCAAATTCGAAACTATTTGCTTCAGTCTACAGATTCAATTTTCACGGTGTTAAAGTCCCAAGTTAAAAAGGTAATTTCTTAACACCAGCTCTTGAATGCTGCAAGTTATACAAACATAATTAACAAGTTATAACTGTTACAATGTTTTACATCTAATTCAAATGAAAACATGACACCACCTGTTGCAGCTGTCTGTCAGTCAATAGCTTATACTCAGGGACATCTAATGGTTCCCGTTTGGTCTTGAACAATCTATCTACGTAGTGTCTGGTGATCTTTTGTAAAATGTCCTGCACTCTGGGCTCAATGAAGAGGAGGCTGGCTCGCTTATTGAAGGCTGGTGATTCTATGATGGCAGAATAAAGACGACATTAAAAGGGTATCGCAAATGTTTTTTATGAGCATATAGTGGGCTCACTTCCAACTTGGGATAACCGTATCTATTTTCATGGCGTGTCTCACCTCATCCCAACTTTGCAATGGTCAAAAAGATGAGCACAATCAGTTTTACACGATTGTGGTACAGAGTGCTGCTCATAGTTTGCATTTTTCATTGTGTCATACTGCGATAAACTAAGCCAGAAGTTGCAGATTTTTGGGACTCTGAAAGCGTTATAATGGGCAAGGTAAGTGTCGGATGACTTCCAGATTTTGCACAGACCCCAACAGTCATTAGCTCTACATGTAGATATGATGATTTCACGATGATTTGACCAGTAGACTTACCCATGCAGTGTGAAATTTCAAGGTCTATGCGAAGCTAACACACAGTGGTTCATTGCTGTATTTTGAAGTTAATCTTCATACAGCTATTTCATTGGCTACTTGTAGACTGTACCACTGTCTGAACAGGGCCATCAGGGTTGGCAAATATGGTGGCCATCCCTAAGGCCACCACAAGCTAGAAATTATGCATCACACAGGCTAAACCATCAACAAGTCCCTTTCAAGCATAGAAGGGCACCTTTGTAAGTCACCGGTGCCTTTAGACCCTTCCAGCTCAAACAAATACTTTGGTAATTAAGATTTCTTTTCAATACGTCTCTTAATTCACCAACAATGCCATGGAGGTGAACCTCGATGTGATTAAAAAAACTACATGCCATAGACTGTTAAACATGACCAGTTATGTAATAAAAACAGTAAACGACTCTGTTCACAATTTCGTTCATGGCACAAAAGACTGCTGTTTGGAAAATTTTGATTTTGGGAGTATATGTTCAAGCTACTGGCTCCAAAGGTGTTCATCTACACTCAAAAGGTACGTGGCAATGGTCATTATTCAGCGAAAGCTGGTCCCAGTAAGCCATTTTGAGGCAGGACCATTTACTATTCAGAAAAAAAATGTGAGCGAGTTGTAAAGATTTTAAGACCCCAACTGCTTCCAAAGGTGTCCATATAAACTTGAAAGGCACATAAAGTAATGACCTTAATAGTACTCAGCTCTTAAACAGAGATGAAGGTCCACCAGAAGGCTTATCTCCACTTGGTGAAATGGATATAAACCAAAAGAATGGGAGGAAAATTCTTGTTCAGTGGGATAATACTACGTAACTATGTTTAGAAAACTGGAAACAGCTTTACCAGTTACATTTTGCCTCTTTACCTTCCTCTAACAACAATGGATCAAATGAATCATTTGCCATCTTCTACTTCTAGTTCTACCCTTAGTTTTTTTTTTACCTTATAACGTCATGAAGTGACCCGAATGCCAGCCAAATAGCCCAATGAATTCTTAAGTTCACCGGTAGATTAAAAGATGCAAATGGCGAAGTGACAAGCCAAAAGTAAAAATCGAATCTACGAGTGAAAAAGTTCTTTCAAAGCCTGTATGGAAATCAAGCCTTTGCTTTGACAAACTTATAATGCGCCATGTTTTGGGCTAAAACAATGGGACAATTAGTGAATTAGTAGCTTCAAAAGCGATTGTTACAATGCAATATCTCTGGAAGTATTTTAGGTACAAATGTAAAAAAAAGGTATTTTTGGAAAGCTCTTGATGAGAGCTTTCTAATGACATCAAAATTAATGGTAAGTTTTGAAAAAAAAAAATTTGTCACGTCCCTATTGACAAAGGCTCGATTTCCCTGCAGTAATATTCGCTGCATTATTTCTTAAAATAAATGTGTTCACGCGATCGCCATTTCGACGCAAAATTCGAGTCTGATGTGTGTGGCACTTGATTCCATATTTTCACTGAGCAGACCTCCAACAGTCTTTAACTAAAGTAAGAAAGGTTAGTTTACCGTCCAGGTGTTGGCAAAATTTTCGACGACAGCTGAACATCAATCAAAGTGGGGTTACTATCAGGACCTAATAAAATACGAACCATTTGCAGAATTACTAGAGCAGCATCTGGCGCAGAGATGAGAAATGACGTTTGAATTTAGTCTCTTATTTTCTAATAATTTTCTGAGACACATCCATGTCCTCCTGGTCGCCGCCATATTTTTAGTACCCAAACCCAACACAAATGTCGCTGATGTTAACTTTTGCGCCCTCTTTTGGTAGTAAACTAAATAAACACTTATTTACAGGAAAACGGCATTGATATGTGAATTTGCAAACAACATTCCTTTTGGAATCCATGTTTGAAACAACTTTCTTACTTTCATTTGTTAAAATCACAGCATTTCTTTAATAAGTTTGACTGTTTTGTTGCTTTTTCGCGCATAGCAACAGGACAATTGTAGCAACCAGAGACTGTCGGTAGTTTGTCTAACCTTCCGATATACAAATAGGTCTTAAAATTGCTTTATGACACAATAATGGAAATAAAATTTTATTATGTTCCAAAAAATCATATTATTTACGTTTGAAATGGTATTTTACAATGCAAGGATGCATATTCCTAATAGTTTTGACCAATTCTAAAGTTAGAAAGTAGGTCGCGCATGAATTTGAAAAGTTTTCGATGTGACCAAAGTTGCGGATTAGCTTGGCCAGCAACCAGTCATAAACTTAACTTCTTAGTGGACAGGTGGGATTTATACAGTAATTAACAGATTAACCGACATGTCACACGACGATCCTCGCAAATGGCATATGCCTGGTTGGCGAATAGAGCAGCGGTTTGCCCCCGGAGTGTTGATAGGAAACTGGAGTGAAGAAAGATATAAGGTATGGGATAACTTGTAGGCCTACGTGAAAAATCGGCTTTCGCGCAATTTTCTGCCCGACATGAAAAGGTGTGCCAAGGGCACTATTCCATAGTAGTAATGGCCATATACAACAGCTAGAACAGTAACCACGACTGTGACCGTTTTGCTCCCAACGTGGATTCTTTTTTTCTGGTTGATTTTTTGGTTTTACAGTTGAGTAGAATTTGTCGAAAAAAAACTAGGTACAGAGCCCGGGTTATTTGTTCACTTTGTCCGCGGCAAGTAGGCCCTACATTGCAACTATTTAACTGCACTCTGCAGTATTGGAGTGATAAGATTTTCTGGGATTTTTGTTATTTCAGAGTGATGATGGTTAATTATGTTGTAATCGAGCTCTGTTTTCATTCATTTCAGTTTGAGAGGGGAACTCATCCCAAACTTTCCACAAACCGAAGAGATTTTAAGACCTATCCTGGAGTTCAGCCAGATGTTACTGTAAGAAGAAAAGTAAAACTCAGGGATGAGGGTGTCGATAAAACAAGGTTCTTCCACCACCATGGCACGAAATACTCCAATAACATGATCTCCTGGTATGATGAAAATTTCAACAAACGCGAGAGGGAGCCTCAAGACAGACTGCCTGAACTGAGGACATGGAACAGTCACCGGTTGTCATGGTTACCAGAAAAATCTGATCATCCAATGAATGGTTAGTTTATGTTTCCTCATAGTTTGCCCAGTAGAAAAAAAATTGTTAAAAGAACACTAGGCTGTTAGCATTTCACGAACAAACCACGTACTGGTGAAGTTGAAATTCACCCAGTTCAGCAGCTGGCTAAATGAAAATCAGATTAGCCGGCCTTTCACTTTCAATTTCAAATGATTTTCTCATGAATTTGGAGGTTTGAAAGAAAGCTCTTTTAGTTTGAAAAATCTTCTAAATCGACAAACTTGATTAATTGATGACTTCATGGGTCACTCAACTGACAGTGCCTTCTTTGAGACAACATGAGGAATTTTTTGTGATGTGCTTTGATCACACTGGGGAGGTGTTAATTGTGCAGGTCTGGTGCCTGAGTCAGGTTGGATGGAAATTGTTAAAACAGAGCTTAGTGTTCTTTTAATGTATTCCGAATACATTGAGTCAGCATGAACAATGTGCAAAAATTTGGTTTAACTATGGTATCAGAGGAATTACTAGTAACTCAGTCCCAATTAATGCATCCCAGTAACTAGTGTGATTTACTCTTGTAATCAATACTAAATTGGTTATTAGGTTCTGAACTAAGTGGCATTACCATGTGTAATACTGTTATTCTGCTTTGACTGATTTAGCTCTTGCAGGAACTGCGATTTACTAATTACCTGGTGTTTCTATGGTTAAACCATACTTGAAACTTGCATAAAAAAACTCTGGTGTTTTTTATGTTAAACTAGTATTTTCCATTAGAATCACTGTGCTATTTACCATGTCGAATTATTCTCAAATAGTGCTTTTGTTTGTATGCATTTTATGTCTTGTTTGCAGCAATTGCAGAAAGATGCACTGCATCGGTTTCAGAAGTCTTGAGACTTTGTTTTAATTGAAATGTACCAAGACTCTGTGTGCTTTCAACTATATAGCTGACATTTAACGCAATCCGTTTTTCTTCGCAGGTGCCCCTACCAGGTTTGGTTTGTATGAAAGCTTACAAGAGAAATGGCGAAAAGAACAAGAACAAGATGACATGGCATATACAAGTATTTACTCTGGTGCATTCACCAAGAAAGACATTGAACCAACCCCGAGATATGCCGTTCCCAGAGAAATGTCAACATTGGTTCACAAATATAATAACCTTAACCAAGACTTGCAGCTACGGAATGTACGAGTTTTAAAGATGCCAGAAGTGCTGTCAACAGTGCCAAGCTAAGCGAGAAAGCAGTGAATGGGAACATTATTTATTAGTCAATAGATGTATAGAGCTGTCGTTGACAGTGATGGTGATAAAATGGTACAAACTAAGAAGTCAGGAGTGCAGAGATGAATGTTATCATAGTTGTAAATAAACAGTTTAGTCAACCTTCAATTTTGGTAGTTTTATATTGAATTTTAAAGCCTTTTCTAAAATGCAACTTTAACTGCTTTCTGATAGCAATGTTATTTTTATTTTAATATTAATACATTTTCTGGCTGAAAATTAAGCATTTGTCATTGGTTGGTTGTTACCTGCAATGTTCAGACTTCCGAAGGATTTCGCTGATGTTGATAACTTTAGATGCTCAATTTTGTTTAAATATTGTGAATTTCCACATTTGAAAAATCTTAGATGTGAACTTGGCAAAAACTTGCAACTTATATTAGCCATGAAATGTTACTGTCATTTATAACTTTTGCACAAAACTCGACTCGTAGGGTTTGCCACCGGCTTTATTTCAGTGTTATATTATTTTTTATGCATCAATACTTCTGCAATGATGCCTTCTAGCTGCCCAGTTGTGGAGAGTAATTGACTCTTGATATTACTGTTCTCTAAAACTGCTGATTATTTTGCTCATAATTTTTATCTTCAATTGCTCAAGAAGTACAGTCTGTGCAAATGCCATTATTGTCATGAATGTGATTGTCATGAAAGTAGGTGTTTAAAGAGGTGCTTGTACTTGGATGTAAATTGATGTTACATATCAATATACTGTCTATTTTCGGACTTGTTGTTCTTTTTATGAATAGTTTACAATTATCATCATTGTCACAAGTTTATCAAACTTACAGTACAGGAAAAAAGAAATCAGTCCTTTCCTGTCGTGGTGACTAACTCTACAACTGTTATTAAAATCTCTTGGTCTATTTACACAGACCTCTTGTCAGAGCGGTTTTAGAAAGTCTTGACTAACACCAAAAATTACGGGTCAGAACTATTGCGGTAGCAGAATTTTAATTGTAGAATGGGTTTGGCTAACTCAAACTTTCCCATTAATTCCTCTTCATTCTCGGTCATGAGGGAAGACTACAGTGACAATTCTGCATCCGCTCAGACGTCACGACAGGAAATTCTGGGCCATTTTGTCCAATACATTTGGCATGTACTGTGCACTTTTCCCTACCCCTTCAAAGTGTGTAAACATGTTTATATTTTTACCAACAGTTCCTTTACATGGTATGTATACATCAGCTACTACTGAAATGCCTAGATTTCCCATCAGGGATCGTGACTTGATTGTCATATTTTTAGTGATGAAAAATGCAATAAGTAAAGCGTTGCATTAAGTTGTTGCATCTCGCCATTTTTACGGCATAAGAGTGTATGCCAGTAGCAAATATAAACCCCCTAAATTGAACATTTTGTACACTCGTGAAAATGGCGTTTATTAAACAGTACTTTAAATTACCATCCAAAAAATCTTGCCAATGTAGGACCGATTGTGTGGGTGCAAGAAATGTATTACTTTCTCATTGCAGAAGACGACTAGCATCAACCATTTTCCAGTTCTGTACAGTAACTACCATTGTATGACTATCTAAAAATAGTGGGCATTCTCAGAGCTGAAAGCCCATGAAGATGGCAAAAAGACAATTTTGGCAGTATTTTGGCTGAAATTGAGATACATGGACAGCAAATGTTTTCTGGCTGCATGAATTGTGCTAGGCCTGCAGTGCAAATTGCATAGTCAAAATGGCTTGCAATGTGAAGCAAAAGTCATCTGTGAGAACAAAAACAGCATGAGATGCACTCAGGCTGGTCTAAAGTCCCATTTTTTCTGAAATGTCATTCCTGAGTTAATTTTTGGGGTACAGAATTCTGTTTTGGACAAATTCATGGTAATCATCCGCTATCACTAAACAAGCCAAAGAAATAAATACACACAATTTTTATAAATAAAACTGTAAATCATACAGTCACATATTTCCAAGCACCATATCACATTGTCAAAACACATTCAAATACACGCTGCTTTTCCACTTTATCTGCACTTGGTTGTCAAAGTGATCTGGGCTCTGTTTCATGAACAGTGACTTACATGTAAGACAGAAACTTGGTCTTACGCTCTCACTTCACAATTACCAAAATGAATAAAGGTTTAGTATTGTAATTATTATCATTGCCTGGAAATAATTTGTACAAAATTTCAAAATAAGTAGCAGCTATGGATATAATCTCAAGTACTTCGTACTTTTGTTAAGTGAGTTATAATTATAGCTCAGACATACTTTTGAGAAGTCTAAGACCAAATTTCTGTCTTGAGTCTCGAGTCACTCCCACCAGACAGACTCCTGGGAAAAGTTAATGCAATTCTATAACATAGACCAGCGACAACCGTGACAAATAAGTATTCAACTAAAACATCACACGATAGATGATAAAAAATTAAAGACCCATACAGTGATGATTCACGATCAAGTCAAAACTGCCAACTTAAAGCTGCAATATACACAGTTTGCAGTTAAAGTTCAAGACTCGTCAATGAGTATAAGATTGGTAACTAAAATTGTCGTGTAAAATTAGAAAACACGGTCCAACTTGTCAAATAGAATAGGAATAAGAAAATGACAACTGTACCACATGCCAAGTGTTAGTATGAACAGTCGTACATATGCTTCGAGAATTCTTTAAAGTAAATAATTATTCAGTGTTAAGCCACCCAAAACCCCAGGAGGCCTGTTTCGTGAAAGGTAACTTAAGACTTAAGTCAGAAATTCAGTCTTACGCTCACATGTCACAATTAGTGAATAAATGTTTAGCCAACTAATTATGAGTGCATCGTATTCTAGAAATAATTTATAGAAACTATCTCAGTAACTACCAGTCATGTAGATATCATTCTCAGAGACGTTTCATTTGTGCTCAGGTGAGTATTTAATACCTTTTCAGAAATACATGTAGTTGTGTGGAGCGTAAGACCACATTTATGACTAAACCTTAAGTCGCTTCTTGTGTAACAGACCCCAGAATCAGAATGTTTTCACATGTTTTTACGCCACAAAAACAACACCTCTGCAATTCACAATAGCTCTCATTATAACTAGCACAAACTTGCCTCTTTAACAAAGTTCTTATTACTACAACTTATGACACACATCAGACACCACTTATCTGGCACTTTGCTTACAAACATGACGAAAGAGTCATCAGTAATGTAGAATTCATATGCTTGTATTTTTTGTGCAATGGGGCAACTTATCGTGGCATGCGCAACATTCGCAAAGCAAAACATGCTGATGGGGCGCACAAAATGGCTGAAGCTTTTCCATATTGATTTCCTTTTTTACAACTAACCAGAGAACCACACCAACTGGATTGAATAAAATAGACTTTAAAATTAGCTAATAAGCTATAAAATACAATTTAAAATTGTGCGCTTGTGATGCAAGACATCTCTCACATTTTATTTGATCACACATTTTTCTAGTCATGAGGGCATCTTGGAGGCTTGATTTTCTCAACCAAATTTGAACTCTTGTAAAGGATCTTCACAGTAAGCTACCTACTGAAAATGAATCGAGGAAATTGCACATTAAAATTTGCACCAATTAACAATTGCATTATCATATTGACATCTCCTGATGCAAAGCATGTAAAACCTCACCAAGTTAGGATGCAATGAAGCAGACAAATGAGATATTATTTTTCAGATTTTTTAAAGATTGGAAGAATGAAGTTAACGTTTAACATTTTCAAGTTCTGTATCTTACCCACAAGGCAATATTTTTAAAAATTGTGGCATCAACAACAATGTTAGAGCCCATTTAATGAAAAACAGGCAGTTTTGCCAATGTTTTCGTCTGAAATTGGTGACAATTGTGCCATACATAATGCTTCTAAACCATATAACAAAGCTAAACACGTCAAAAAGCATCACAAGTTAGGTAATGGTAAATGGTATAAAATTCACGAAATACGCAAAGCAAATAAATACCACTGCTTCAATCACACCTGACTTAATCACGAGGAATTAAATCTGTCCACTCTTCAAGGTGAACATTCCTACGTTGCCTATGTCAAAACAATGCGAAGCTAAGAGCAAAACAATACTAATTTACAATTTTAATTAGGAACTAGGAACAAAATCCTAACAATATTCAATAGGACCAGGCTCAAATAACAGAACAGAATTAATTTTAATTTTAATAATATTTAAATTTATAGTGGGTTCAAGAAAATATATTATGGCAGTCATCAAATGGCACAAAAGCCAAAAAAGTAACAATTGCTTTTCAACACAATGTTGTAAATGGTTCACTCGTGTGTAAAAATACTGCATATTACTGAAGTTCGAAATGAGTCTTCTGTATCTAATCACATTTTTTGTTAAGTGTGTCACACACATTGATTCTCAACCAACCCAACACAAAAGCAAATAAGCAGAACAGTGACTCAACAAGTAAGTCACACTCTTTTGACATTTCAGTAAAAAACATTTCAATACTACCTAACATTTTTTTTACATCCACCTTATGTAAGCAGCCTTTAAGTTTTCCAAGAAAAACAGAACATAATCCAGTGTCATGCCCATAGATGATGTCATACCCAACAATGATGACATAGTTACATACATGTATCTATGATACTATTGCCCTGTCAAGTGTACTAAATGATGTCATATCCATTGATAGTATCATACCAACAGACAATGTCACGTCTACTGATGATGTCACATCCACTAGCCATACCCAGTTTCTCGCCTTAATTCAAATACTTTTTTAACTTATTAAGTTATTCTAATCTTACTAAAGGACAAGAAAGGGTATCAACAATGAAACAATTGCTCATTCTTCACATAATTTTGTAACATGAACTTGCTCATTGACGGAACAATTGTTGAATACTGATCACGTTCTTGTGTTATAAACTATGACTGAGAAACACTTCATATATGCGATGCTCATTAAAATCAAAAAATCAAAACACAATTTCAAAATTCAAGTCATCGCTGTCCTTTAACTACTTAACGTACATCAAAGAACAGAGACTACAATATTTTAATTTTACTAATTGTATAGTCTTGATTTTTTATTTCAGTAAGTGTGAAGATTGTTATTCAACGTTGATCTGAACAAAGACCAAACGGCGATAAATATTGATAATACATGCAAAATGAAAGAACGAATCGATTAATCAACAAACTGTACTTACTCATTAAACCTGTTGTGCTAATGTTTCAGATTTAAAACTCACCTCCACAGCCTAAAAATCATTTATGCTTAGGACCTACGTTACAAGGTCGTCGACGTTACTGGGTGAAGTCCGTGAACAAGTACAGTAGGTGGCAGATTGTTGGTTATAGTTTCTAAATAACTTAGATAACGCTCACACTGCTCAGTCTCACTTGGGGCTGGAGGTAAGTAACAGAACACCACAGAAGTTTGGTTGCACTGCTGGAGAATGAGATCATTCACATTCTTCAAGTACTGATGAGGCAGCATGGGGCAACAGGTATCACCAAACACATCTGACGTTGTCTCAATGTTAGACTGGTCCAACGAAGAAATCACGTGTTCAAAAGCGACAATTTTGATTTTAGCTAGAATTCGTAGCTGTACTAGCATTTCGTCTAGTTTCTTCTCTTTACGGTAGGTGTCCTCGTGTTGGCTGTCCACACACAGAAAGACTCGAAGGACGGTGTGGGACTTCCAGCCTGGTACCATGTTAATGATACAAGCAAGTTGTAGTAGGAACAAGCAGGTGTTGTCAAAGTAATTGGCAGACTCTGGGTGGAAAAAGTTCACAGGCCACACATCGATGAATGTATCTGTCTTAGACTTTACAATCGCCTCCTTGTTCAGTGAGTTGAAATTACGGCAAATGAACACGTTCTTGGACATTTTTAATGCATCATTAATCATTCGAACATATTCTACTTCAGAGACACTCTTCTGTTCACCCGATGCACGAATGGCGTCAAAGTGAGACAACATGTCCATATTTGGATGCCCATTCTCCGTTCCATAAAACCTGTGTTTTTTCTTCTTACAAATGTTCACGAGAAGAGAATCCTCTTGGACGCATTCGTCATAGAACCCAAAACAAATCGTGTTCGGCTTCATCCCGCCCAATCCGGATAACCTGACCAGGTGATGCATACCTTCACGAATAGTCGGCGATACTGTGACTTCAACAAATGCCTTAATCCGCAAGCAGTCGACTAACCCCAGCCAGGCCGAATACTCCGTAGATACCATCTCCTCACGGCAATCGTCGTTACTACCCAACTTCACATGACCTAGGACATACAGTCCTCCCTTCTTGATGTCATTGACGAAATCGATCAATTGGCAACAGCCACGCGGGTTGGCGACCATCAAGAGGATCTGGGGCCGCCAGTACTTGACGTGGTCCTTACGACTGTCCAGCATGAGGAGGTATTTGCGCACTTGGTGGAAGATGAGGGCCTGGCTGATAGAACCCCACTCGGTAGGGAGGGAGCGCAAGTGCATTACGATGACAAGAATCATACAGACAATGATGGAAATGGCTGCGTAGATAGAGTTGATGAGGAAACTCATGACGAACGAGCCCAACAGGCCGAGCACGCAGGTATGCCAAGAGAAGAACTTGAACGTTGGTCTGCAATAAAGAATCATATTTACTTAAATTTATGTTAATCGGTAACAAGAATCATACTACAATACTTGAATGTTAGTCTCGTAGAAAAAGAATCATGTGTAACTTGGACGTTGGACTGTAATAAAGAATCAGGGATAACAGCAGTATCAGCAGCAAAGGGCAGTGGACTATGTGTGAACATGGCCACACTATACTTGAATGTAAACCTGTGGTGAACAATCATGAATAGCCACACAAACAGGAACTCGAAATTCACTAGGTGGCGCTAGCGAACTAAATGTAATGCACGTATAGTCAAGAAGTCATGTTAGACTCTTATACCACAATGCCCCTCTGCTGAGGAACAGCCGTCTGTTCTTAATCTACTCAGAAGATAACAGGTGCTTCTTTCTTCTGTGGATTCATCAAGTGAATTTTAAGTGACCTTGGCATTTACGATCCACAAAATTAACCTAAGCTCGTAGACAAGCCATAGCTAAATTTGACTTTCAACAATTTTATAAACATTGAAAGCCGATTTCATCCAGTAACTATTGATCTTTTGTTGGTTATACATTTTTTTTCAGTCAAAATCTGTCTATTCACCAGCATTTCGTTCGAGAAGTGAACTATGACTAATAACCAATGTCAAATTGGTCTCAACTTTTTTTCTTATTCAGATGACAAGTGATTTCTGGGTTTACACAAAACAGTAGTTCATTATTCGTTGAGAACATGCCAGACACCTAAAATGATGCTCTGTAACGAGGCAACTTGTACAGATTGATAGCGAGCACTAACGCGCTGCCAGTTCCTCCTAAGTCTTGAAATCATCTCCAATTTGACTAAGCACCATTTTGAGATCAATTTCGAAATCGTTAGTTGTCTAAATCAAAAGTTGGTTTAGTCAAAATTTTTCGTTTTAAATTGTGTCAATTCATATTTCATTCTCAGGGGTTACTTTCGCAAAATGGCCTCCACTGTGAATCAGATTGAACAAACAATAAACCAGGCGTTCAAAATCTCACCTGAAATTAGGAGCCGAGGCCAACTCTAGCGCGAGGCAGGACAAATTTGTGGATCCATAAGACAACAAAAATAGCACTGAGGCCATGGGAGCAATGGCGTTGAGTGATCCGATGATTAGAACAAGCTGAAAGGAAAACGGTTTGTTATTAAACCATACAAATGCCATATCAGGAAGAACACAATAAAGCAAGCGTAATAACTAGGATAGTGTAAGTCATGATTTATTTTAAATTATACAGTGGTTTTCAAGACAAACTAAACCCACTTTGACAGAAACCTGCCACGCTCAATTAAACTATTAAGAAGAGTTGAATAACTTTAACTCTAACTTGAACATGTCAGAGAGTGACGGGATAATATTCATGTTTAACTGCACATAGACTACTAGTGGGTTTAGATGTGTAGAGAAGTGGGATGTCACCCCTCCCCCCCTCCCACCCCGTTACATGACCTTGCAACAAGTGAACAGCCTGCACATGGAAACCAACAAGAAGTCTTACAAACCTTAGACATAATAGGTTATCACCATTAAGTCGAGGGCGGTTGGGCAAAAAAGCAATGGTTGGATATAACGTGCCCGCATTTTGAAAACCAGCTTTCTCCACTAAATAATGGGCATCAAAACATGAAACCTGGTTCTCAAAATGTGGGCACGTTAGATCTGGCAATTGCTGGACAAAAACCCCATTGCTTCTCATATCGCACAAGATCTATGGTTTGTTTACGAATGGACTCACAAGGTAAATGTCGCGATTCTGACAAAGTGCCCAGAGAAATACCCGTCGAGATTTTTTGGAAATTTAGCCAGTGTATCCACATTCAACTAGAGTCTGTTTCGTCGTAGTTTTGTGCATCAAGTCCTCTATTTGATTTCAATAATGCCCAGTCAATTTTGGAAACTATTTCAGTTTTTATTACTATATTCTATAGTCATACAAAAACAACGTTGAAAACACAGACCTGCACAAGGAACCAGGTGATGAGAACTGCTACCCAGGGATTCCCACTTTTGGTGGTTATTTTGGCTGGTTTCAGAATGACCCC
Source organism: Phoronis australis (assembly GCA_002633005.1). Lineage (NCBI taxonomy): Eukaryota > Metazoa > Phoronida > Phoronidae > Phoronis > Phoronis australis. The sequence continues at coordinate 348,583 of NMRA01000205.1, forward strand.
TGCAATGCAAGATACAAACAGATTACAGAAACTAAACTGTAACCAGTAAAAGGATGACTGTGATCATATTGTCATAAAGATCAATTTTTGGTTTACAGGCAGATCTTGGGAGCTTGGGTGCTTGAAAACCCCGCTCCCCTACAGAAATGACGATCATACAAAGGGAACATCAACAAAACTGTACTTATTTATAGGTAGAAGAGTACATCCGAAACTGTGTTAGGAAAAATCACCTGGAATCTCAGCCGTTACAGCTGAGCACTGGATAAAATGGATGACTGCAAAGACTGCTAAATCAAAGTAAATGGAATGGCCTATTAGGACAGGTCATTTTGTCCTGGCGTCATGACAATGAGCAATAGCATTTTGACACGTACTGTGAGCACCCTGATAAAAGGTATTTTCCAGACAACAGACTACGGTGATTATTATTCCAGGCCAGTAGATGTCATTGTATGGCAGGAACCTGTTTTGCCCTAAACGTTGTGAGTTTACAAACAAAGTCAAAGCTTCATGCAAAATAAAAGATGGTAGCGTATTTTGAATTTCGAAAAACTAATGAAACTGATTAGTTTCTACAGGTGCTAATTAGACTTATGACCAAAACAGGTTGTAAGCCTTTGCGAAACAAGCCCCTGTAAACTCAATAAGACTAGACATTCTGCAGGGTTTCTACAGTCAGTTAGGTCTAAATAATAACCAATCCAAGAATAGAATAATTCAAACTTTAAAATGTAAAGTTTCGATAATATTATTTTTGTGGCATAACGAGAGCCAGCGCATAGGATTCCTGCAACTTGAACGAATCTTCACAATAACTTTTGTACATGTTAAAGTAACTTACAGAACAAATCATCCTTGGCCAAAGCTTCCAGCACACGAGAGGCACCAATGAGGTTGCCCAGAGCAGCAGACAACGTGGCAGCAAACAGGCCAATCAGAACAAAGCCTGGCCAGAGATTGACATCTTGAAGGTAAGTGTAGTTGTTAATAAGTAATTTCCTAGAAAAGAATCACATCAATGCAGCTTAGAAAAGTTTAACATATCAAAAAAGACTAGAAAAACATATCATACAACTCAGATTAGTTACTGTTGACAAAATTTGATAATAAACCATTGAAAGAACTTTAGACTTATCCACACACCAGCCAATGCTGAATATAAGAAAAAGGGTCAATTTAACTGCTCCAAGGCCAATTTGCATGCCTTACCTCAAGACCCTTTATTACTCCAAAGTTCATGACGGTACGTTTGATTTTTTTACCAATGAAAATACTATAACACAATCTGAAGTTACTTCAACTCTGTTACCAGATCAAGATGTAACCCAGTGTTTTAAGCTAGAACAAAGCCTTGATTCAAGTTTCAACAACGCTATGGCAACATGATGACCCTTGGTTCAAACAGTTTCAGTATGATGCGCAAGTCTTTCAAATAAACCAGCTTCACATGCAGTCTCTGTCGTTCTTGTCGGGATACCTGGATCTAATGGAGCTTTGGTCACTCTTTAAGAATGTCCACCGTAACAAGAACCCTGCCCTTTTCACAAGATCTCCGTATTCTCTGAATGCATATCGGATGATATTGAGCACAACACTATCACGTTAACACATTTTAGATTATAACTCGTCACGCAATAGTCTGATATAACATGCCCGTATTTTAATAACCAATTTGATGCCAATTATTCAGTGGAGAAAACTGGTTCTAAAAATTCGGGCACATTATATCAGACCATTACCACTGGTCGAGCACTTTTTAGCATATAATACACCGACAGTGTTACCTACCGATCAGCAGTGGCAGCTGTGAGGAATGACAATAGCACATATGTACAAAACGTGAAGAATGTCGCACCTAGGGTACCCGAGGGTATTGATTTACTGGGATTCTTCAACTCACCTGAAACACCAAAATATGCATTCTCATCACCAATGGTTTATATCGTAAAGTGTAACTAACAGAGTCTGTGTATGTGCAATTACAAGAAGAGAAAACATTTCATTCAAATCTTCTTTCAGTTCCACACGCTCAGCAGCATTTTCATTTTCTATGTTCATGCATTTTCAGATGCGTTGTTGATAACTTCAGCACAACTTCAGCACAATTAAACCTGTCCACCTTCACCAATCTGCCGTTGACAGGTTGGGACAGAGATACAGTAATAACGCTACAAAACAAGGACAACTGTACCACTCTAGAGTTCATGATCAGCAACAAAGCAAAATCAAGCAACACTGAATAACTATTCAACGGCCACAGATGAGGTCTCCTATGTTCGTTCAGACGAGTGCTCACATTCGTTTAAACACAAAACCTCAAATTCTAAGAAATATCACTAAGCAACCATGTTGTATTCGGTTTCACACCCATCCCTTGGTTAAGATTTAAAAGTCCTGAGACCCAACAAAAAAAATATTTTCCTGCACAAAAATGGCTAAGTTGTGCAATCAGAAGGCAACTCTGCTAAATCATTCCAACCAATCAAATCCATCATGGAACATACCAGACATGTTAGCCCCATTCATAATTCCAGTAACACTACTGAAGAGAACGGCAAAGACTAGGGCAAAGTCCAACGGAGGGTTTGTCTTTGGAGCACTGTAATCTTTTTTGTAGTCAGCTGAAAAATATCACAAATGAACAGGGTGATCGTGAGACAACAGAAAGGGATATTTCATTCACTGCCTAAAACAGAAACTGTAAAGTTATAACGTCATGCTAAGTGGGCCTCAAACCTTTCCATACATTGATAGTTTATGTACGTAAGCAGCAATGCAAGCAGTGTGGAGAAAAACAATCTTCTTCCAGTTCTAGTTTGCAACGAGCCCTTTCATAAGTTCGGAATAACACAAAGTCATGCTCTTGTAGAATCACATAATACAACAGCTACCAAATATTCATGCAAAAACATTAATGACGTGTTCACAATTTACAATAGAAACAAATAATGACAAACTTACAAGACTACAGCACATGATGAGATGGTACAAAAATATTACGCATGAAAAAACGGCCACAAAAACGAAGATGTCAGACCTGGAGAGTGTGAGGCAATACAGACTTGTTGAGAAATGCACTGAGCTTAGAAATATCAATAACAGGCATGTATCCCCTACACAGACATTTTGCATAGCTGTTATGGAAGAAATTAAAATGCCCCTCATGTCAGTCCATTGCCAACACCCCTCGTCATAATCCAGAATACTAATAAAATCAAATTAAAGGGTTTCTTTAATCTGCTGTGAATTTCGTACATGCATAAATTAGGTCCGTGTTCTCAATTTCAGGGAAATTAGGTGAGAAAATACTGATGGTACACTTACTTTTTACGCAGTTTGTAAAATGCACGTCTAGCTTTTGAGCAAACACACCACTTTGTCAGAGTGCACGCCCTGTTTGTATTGCCATCAGTCTTACGTTCACCTTATAAAGTGCTGCCTATGCACAAAAGCCTTTTACATCTACAATATTTATTTCTTTAGAATGAAGTTGAGTTTGTATTTACTCTTATTTTATTCAACAATCTCCAGTCTTGACCAAGAATATCATTTCATAATCCTAGATACACGCTTGCCCAAGCAATTGTCGAGAGTACCAGCAGCACAACTTGCTAGCCTACTTACGCAGCGCGTTGTCCCTGAACGTCTTGGCACTCATACCAGTATAGTTGAAGCAGTGGGTTACATTCAGGTCACTGCTATCATTACCCCAAACGCGAAAGTTACTCCGAGGTATATTCACACATCTTGAACCGACAGCAAACATACTGACAACCACCATAAATGTACAGATGACTACGATCTACAAACAAATAGGAAAGACAATCAACACGAGCACGACACGAAAGTCTGGGACCACAAATCTTAACTTAAAACTCGAGGCATATTGTTGATTTGGAACACGAATAATGTGGCGAGATTGGATGCATTTTGAACTTTTGTAACTTTCGAAAACAAAAAAAGAAATTTGTTAAAAGTGATGCCGGTGGGCAATTTTTTTCTTGAAACAGTGAAGTATACGTTTCAAAATGAGTAAGGCACTGATCACAACCAATTATCCCATTTCCTTTGCTCTGAAAGAGATATCGAAACCTGTGACTCATAATGGGACAAAACACTATTTTTCTTAATTAACATTGATTTCATAACTTTGAGTCATTCTTTCATCAATTATTTTCAATATCTATGAAAATCAGCCGGTTAAGCTGCAAAGCATTGACATGCAACTTCTTACGACTAGAATGGCGACGGATGTCCTGGCAAACATGGCGCCACCTATGAGGCAGATGATGAGACAAAAGAAGAGAACACACGTTGCATACAGATATGTCCACCATCTTAGTGAATCATCGTCACTCAGTGGAGGCAAAGGATGGTCGACGCCAATGGCACCTGAAATGAAGAACTGGTTATAAACAGAATTCACTGAATCTTAACAAACGCACGAGGTCCTCTTTTGTGCTGCTAAAATGGCTGCATGACTGTCCAAGATCACCATAAAACAAAATGTCTCTCTGATATGCTTTTGGATCACCAGGGCAGTGTTCCAGAGACCCAAGAGAATAGGTTGCACATGCCGTGAAAAATGTGTGTTCACAGAGCGGAAAAAGTGAATTCTGTCCCGCTATTAAATATGACTTTCATCCCATTTTTCAATATTCCAAGCTCACCAACTAATTATTTCCGTCGGCGTTATTTTGCTAAGTTACGCTAGTAAGACCTCGAACATATTGGCGAAACACTCCGCTTTTACTCCTGTGATTTTGTGCGGTCTTGCGCGTTGTGTGATCTCGATTTTTCCAACGGAAAATACTTGGTCACTACAGAGCACACTCCAGATTGTGAAGGAAATCTAGCAATATTCACATTTCAAAGATCAACAAACAGAGAAAACTTGGCAAAAATGTGCCTTTAAGTAACACAACATTACAGTAAAATGTCTTCAAATTGGAACACAACAGGGCAGTACAGTAAAATTCTATTTTATCAAAAAATTCCACAAGATTTGACAAGACAATTTTGCTCAATTATCTGAAAACTTTATATAATACGGGTGTAATCAACAAACACGCGATGAAATTTTGAAATTTTTTGGCAATACAATGCCCATTTGAAAAGTGAAATGATGAAACTTCTGGTCGTTACTTTAGTTTGAATTTGAGGAAACTTTACTGTGCCTTTATCACTAGAATGTGTGACCAAAAGAATGCTTAAACTACAGAACTAACCTCCCTTGCCAAAGTTGTCCACTAGGCCTTCCACAAAACCTGATATATACAGAGCGCAAGAGAACACATTGGCTAAAAAGAACAAGAAGCCGATACTGCCGCCAAACTCTGGGCCCAGGGCTCGGCTGATCATATCTGACGCAAACGAGTAAAGGATGATAATTTTACATTACAGTCATTACAGCCTATAGATACACAGCGCTTCTAACAATCCAGGATTCCCTTACAATTAATTAATGATCATACTAAAAAACAATGTGCGAGCTTTTACATTAGATATGCCCAGAATCATCTATTTGAGTGAATAAAAACACAATGATGCCTCTTCTGAAGAACAACCAAACAGGTCTAAATTTATTTATATTATGATGATGGGCAGGGAAAATATCGGAATTAAACTTTCTTGACCTATATTACTTTTGAAAATTTGTTTTAATTTCAATAAATACAAACTGGAGAACTTCTAAAGGCACAAAAGATACAATAAGCTCCGCCTCCCTCTACCGCCCCATTGGTCGAAATGGCACAAATTGACAGCACAGTGAAGAGAAGAATTGTGTAGGCTAGAATGAACTGTACGATTCCTTCTATCAAACCAGCTTGGCCAACAACAAGACCTGAAAGAGAAACAATAGCACAATTAAAACACGAAATTGAATATTAGCATTGATCACAGAGTTACTGAATAAGATCATAGTGTTACTGAATTAAGATCATAGTGTTACTGAATTAAGATCATAGTGTTACTGAATAAGATCATAGTGTTACTGAATAAGATCATAGAGTTACTGAATTAAGATCATAGTGTTACTGAATTAAGATCATAGAGTTACTGAATTAAGATCATAGAGTTACTGAATAAGATCATAGAGTTACTGAATAAGATTATAGTGTTACTGAATAAGATCATAGAGTTACTGAATAAGATTATAGTGTTACTGAATTAAGATCATAGTGTTACTGAATTAAGATCATAGTGTTACTGAATAAGATCATAGTGTTACTGAATTAAGATCATGCTAACATCATTTCTACAATCTATTGGTCTATTTACACCAACCTATTCACAATGGCACGTTTCCGTCGGTCATCTTAAGGTTTACAGCATTAGAAGAACGAGCACAGGTGTATAGTACACTCAATAGTAGTCAATGAGCATAGGTGAATAGTACACTCGTGGTAGTCAATGAGCACTTTTTCCCCCACTGCACCACCGATCGGAAAAATGACCAACCAAAACGTTGTGCTTGAATATAAACAGGCCAGAAGTTGGTGTAAACAGATCAATAGATTTTAGAAATGATGTTACCAAATCACCACTTCAAAGCAATTTTAGATCATACTGTATTCTTCAATATTGTACCTATACCGAAATTTATAAACTTCACTTTTGAATACAAATGTTGGATTACCCCCAATTTATGCAGACAAGGTATTTAGTTCCTTCAAAGTACTCAATCCCTGCCTATGTGAAAGGCCATCTATGGAGTATTATAGCAACCAAATATGCAAGTTATTCGAATTCACTAAACTTGACACCAAACACTACATCATAGGCTGGCAATGTTACATAGTTCACCCAAAACTCAATTCATAAATGCATCCGTACGTCTTAAATTCTGCTTAGCGCGTCATGAGGTCTATGTCCAGGAGTGAGTTCCAAAGACGGAGAGTAGATTCTTGCGAAAACGCAAGAACACGCAAGACTTCACGAGATCAATGTATTACAGCGAAGCACATGACCACACTAACTTTAGATATAAGGGGCAAGGTAAGACTTAAAACTTATAATGAGCCTTCAGTGCTTCATTTTCTGTTTGTAAACTCTGCAAGACACACAGGGAAACTACATGAAGCTAAAATGAATGGCCAAAATGACAGTGAAAGACTAGTTTCCATCTAAAACTTATCTTGAATAAATATCTCAGATATCTCACAAGGCGACTTGAAATGTCACCAGATTTAGTTGCAAAACGTGCACAAGATTACAAGTTCCAACGATATTGATTTTATGCTGTCTGCAAAAAAAACGTGAATCACGAATCTGGTTACACGTCTGGCGGCTTATACATGTAACGTGTTGCCCAAAAGGAAACCAATTAAAATCTAAAAACATACATAAAATTCTAAGCAGATGACATAGACCAGAATCTCATTCAGGGAGCCTTTGATCAACCATAGCCACAGGGAAGCAGACACATAAACACACATGAACTTTGAGTTAGGCCTACTATACTTTGGTCAAATAGATCTCGGATTGCATTGAGATCAGTACCAAGTAACCCACATATACATACATGCAGGTATTGACTGGTGGAGAAAACACACCCCTTGAATGTGTAGCAAATAACTAATATGCAGGGGAAATGAAGAATGCCTCTAATGGGTCAAAAGTTCAAAGCACATTTACAGTGGTCAGTCTTTCACTGTGTGTTCAATTTGCAGCATGTAATTTGGAGGTGATTACAAAGAGGGACAAGCACAGGATGCACAATTAGCCCTTGTATCTGATTAGACGTCTGATCAACCATTTGATTCAACGACAGATCCGCCATCTAAAACAATCCTGATGTGTATTCGAACATGCACAGATACGATTCACAGAGTGAAAATCCTTGAGCATCCTAAAAGAGACTCTGTAACTAAGATATCATTCAAATTAGAGAGAAAAAATCTGGCTATAATGAGAACACAATGATATTCCAATTAGAATGGAATGAGAATCTAAACTAATTTGCATAATATTCTCACTTGGTGAGAAATCATCTTGAAGCATGACTATTCAAGAATTCATAATGGGTGACATTCTCATTCAATGAGATTTGAAATAACATGACAATTTAGAAGGTATTGGCAACCCAAATGCTCTTCATGTTTGTGTGTTTATCTTGACGTTCCATTGAAGACTTACATGGTGAGGTGTTTAAAGACCAATGAAGTACATTCAAGTTAAAATGTTTAACCCTATACCCTCTTGTAGCATATGGGCGTTCAAGACAAGTTAAAGTCTTCATATTTACCCTTTGTTAGTGATAAACTGGACTACTGTGTACAGTAATTGAGATGGCTTAGGAAAGGACTCCTACTGAACAATATCAACGCCTAAATATACGATAATCAGGAGAACCACCAACATATTGAAAACTGAGCAGCAAACACAGAATAAGGACATCAGTCTAACTTAATGGTGTATGTGTTCCGCGCATTCTAGGATGTTAATTAACTCACAACTTCAGTCCAGCATTCCCTTTGGTTGAACTGACACATAATATTCAGTTATTTCTCAGCATTTATACGAGAAACGATGACAATCCTCATATCGACAGTCCATGACACCGTTTTCTTTTGAACTAATTCTACCTTTCAAGGACACGATTGGCCAGAATATTAGTATTTTGCACATTGGTGCTCTGCCAATTACTAAAACATTGCACATTTTATGCATCATATCTATCATCTGATCAGATGTCCTATCAGCCCTCGGAATGCAATAAAAGGATTGCGTGAACCAAACATCAAAGGGACATCTTCCAAAATATAAGTTTCAACTTTGTCAGTGTTTTTGCATTCTTAACCTTTATTGATTTCTTTCAGCAAGGAGATTTTGAATTGCGAAAAGTACTTGAGAAGATTATGTACTGTAGTAGTAGGTACAGACAGGGTTCAGGTGGGAATGACTCATCATGAAGTCATGCCATAACACCACTGCAAACTTCAGGTAGTAAGGATTCTTCGAAATAACAACTGCTATGAACATGTCAAATTTTCAGAATTTTCCTCAAGCACCACAAATCCAGTTTGAAGAACTGCAATCTTAACCCGGGCGAGGGTCACTCACATTGACAAGGTGCCTGCAGGCGTGTATCAAAAATTGCTGAGAGACTCCCTATTGCGGGTGCCAGGTCTGCTAATAACCACACTCTTTTGTGATGCCTATTGCGGGTAGGAAGACAGCCAGTGAGCCATTTGAGGGGCTGAGGCTAATGCAGTTGGCCTTTTGCAGGAACGAATTGGAAATTTAGGGGTCTATTGGACCCTCCACGGGTCCTGCAAAAGTTGCTGAAAAACTACTGCCTACCCGCAATTTTTGGTGCACGCCTGCGGACACTTGCCAATATGAGTGACCCCCGGGAATTTTAGTTACTGGGTGCATTTTTACTTAAGTCACTGACCTACAGGATTATTGTTGCTACAATCAAGTCCTGTTTATATACCAAATAAATGGACTTCAATTAAATAACTTATGGATATCTTGTTGACTCACCAGCTTTACTATTTTGTGCCTACACATGCAGTATGAGGGAATCAACACGGACAAATCTCCGGGGGGGGGGTCTTCAGCTATCATACTAGTACTTGTAAAGCAAATATGCAGTAGCACAGAAGGTTAGGTTCTGTCGAATCAAACTTTCTATTAGTGGTTAGAAGTAACTTTTTTGGTACAAATTCTGTTGCTTGTATTTTTCTATGGTTTCAGATGCTGATTTTTTAGTTAATACTAGTATGTGTACTTCAGAATAACTTTACAATAAATAACTTTACTAGGACCAAAGTTAATAAATGGACAACTTTTGTTGAAAAGTCATAAAAAAGATTCTGTTTAAAGAAATGCCAACTTTCTAAAAGGATTCAGCCTTCACAGACTACCAAACAACGAAGGAATGAGCACCCTTCCTTCCCCTCCCCCCCATATACTACACTGCCACGGCAAACACAGGGTCAACATTGCACCTAAAAATGTGTCAGCCCTGTAAATGGGTGCTTATCATAGTTAGCACTGACTTTGAGGTAATCATCGGTTGAATGCAAAATGGCTGGTCTGACATTAAGTCGATGAAATTAGTGACCTTGGGAGTCGATCCTATTCAACAAGGCTCAGTGATGATAAAGGGTAGATTTAGGGGTTGGGTAAACTAGTTCATTTACCATCACCACCACTTCGAGTTCCAAAAAAATTCTAGTTAGCTAAATCAGATGAACATTATTTACCAACAACAAGTCGATTGGAATGAGAAATCTACTACTTTTTACTACACTCGAATACTCGATCACTCAACTACTAGACTTGAGCAGGGCGACCCACGCTAATCATTGAAATCGGTTAAATTACATGAAATGTCGCCTTCAAATGCTTTAATCCAACATACCTAATCGAAGAAATAAGATTGTGCTAAACATTGACAATGCCACGGGAACGAAGACACCTGCGAACGTTCCGATCGTTCGCTCGCGACGAGGACTTGTTACAATGGCTTCCGTCCAGTTCAGTGAGAATTGACGTGAAAAATGTCGAACTAGTGGCGCATCTTCTGCCGTGGTTTCATCTCTCAGGTCTTCTCTGTGAAGAACGTGACTGAGCTCGTTAGTTCGCCGCAATCTGGCGGAATTTTGGCTGGACGAAACATCTGAAGACGGCATCGTGCTCGCCATTTTGACACAATCACCTGCGCTGTTTTCCTTCACGAGAAGGTTTATCAGTCAAGTTTATCATGTGACTTGCGGATCACGTGACCAGTGTTCTGCTTACGATCGGAAGGTTTCTCGCAGCTGTGGTCGCAGGCTGTCACGCGCATGTCATTGTTTTTACATCTACATGATAACGATCCTACTAAGTTTTTTGTATACTGATTTGGAAAGAGGAAAGCTAATAATCAAAATATCCAGCGTCGGTTTTTGTTTACAGTTAACTCTGCGAGTTTGCCGTGATAACCGAAATTGATTTTCCTTTGCGCCGTATGTTTACGTGTTTCGTCCAAGCAGCGAACTCTCAAGAGCCTACACACGACTTCATAGCAATAAAATTGGTCTTGACTGGTTCTTTACTCAGATGAGAACATGGGCGGCGCACTACAGGGCCGGGGTGAGGGCTATAGTCCCCCACCTTTTTCAATGCTGCACCGCCCATAGAGAATGGTTTCCCAACTTGCAAAAAAAAAACAGTCAGGTCCCTTGTTACTACTGTGAAACACTGATGCGCGACGCACTATATATAGTGACACAGCATGATGACTCAAGCCATTTAACAAGACTCTGGAGAAGCAATTGCAAAACTCAGCCTCAGTGTTCTAAAGCCATGAAACCATCACCTTTGGCCAGAACGGCTTGAGACCAATTTCAAAACAGACATGAACTCAATCAGTAGATGTTCTTGGAATGGACTTAATTAAGGAAGATTTACAACCGCTGTAATTGTGCTGACAGTTTCAGTAACCTTAGTAGTAATGGACAAACATCAGTTATGCTCTTTCATGCCACTAAAAATCATTCAATTTGAACTGCTACATAGAATTTTGACAACAAATACTTTTCTAAAAACTATAAATTTACGAGAGGACGATTTATGCTCTTTTTGAAAAAAATGTACTGGAGTTTTTATAACACCTTTTTGGGAATGTCCCGGTCATTGTAAAACATTTTGGAACACACCTTTCTTATTATTTGATGAATTGCAGCTGTCATATGAGGGGGTTTTACTTAAAGTAATAGTTTTTGGCTTTCTCAAGTCTGGAAAAGATTATTTGTTGAATTGTTGGTACTCTTAGCTAAACAAAATATTTATAGGACTAATTTTTTACAAAGTTTTCTATGTGTGAAGAAATTCTTATTTAATGTTAAGAACAGCTATCTTTTTGAGAGAGATATCGCTTTCAAAAATCAAAAATAAATTCCTTTGCAAAATGGAACCCAATCGTTGAGTTTCTTCACCCATAGTGTATTCAAGGTGAGCTTTTTAGTCCTATTTACTTTACATTTGGTGCGCCTGGAGAGTGAATGACAATATGAATGTTGTGTATTTCTATGATCATTTCTCAATAAAGGTGATAAGAAATCATTCAGATCGTAGCTGCATTTCACCATGTTTACTACCTAAAATGATAATCGAATTGCATGCGTACACCAGGGGGGGCGAAGTGAGCAAAAAGGTCTGCCTCAGAGAACCAAAAATTCCGAAAAAAGAGACAAAAGTCAATTGAAAAGACAGGAACTATTAAAATTCGGCGAATGCCCAATTCATAGCTCTGAGAGCACCTTGTGAATCGTACTGTAAAAGGTCCACATTCTCAAAAATTCGAGCCCCCATTTCTTAGGCTTAGTGCGCGCATGAATTGGGTCTTTTACTCTCTGAAAATCGATCTTTTATTAATATTCTGCCTTACTACAGAACAGGGATTCTACGATTACCAGCAACAGTTGGCACAGAAACCAGGCGACTCAATAACTCAATGCCTATCAAATAGAGCTAGTGTTTGATCAACTGTAATGTTACGAATCAGTCGAAAATGGGCTCATATAGGCATTGATTGCCAGTTGCCGGCTCACACCACTACGGTAAAATGCAGTTTCAACTAAAGTCATGGTTATAGACTGTCATAATGGCTTATAATGGAATATAATTGGAAATTAAATACCATACGCAGGGTGCATCACTTGTAACTGTCAGTGTGAATTTATTATCTTTAGTCACTGAACTAGAACAAATTTGTCAATAAGATGGACAGACTTATAAAAATTATTTTAGTCTTTCCTGTCAAAATGATCATCCAGTCACTGACCTGCTATAGTTTATCTTCTCTAATGAGAGTTAATTTTAAATTTGCAGTGATAGAGAAAGCATCATTCAAGTAGACGGAGTGACGTGAACTATTAAAGCCATTCACTGTTCGACCGTTGAAGCTCGTTTATCAAATTGTGGATGAGAATTTAATTCAAATTGTGTTGTACCCAGAGATATCATTCGAGTTGCTGCCATATAGTTGTTGGGCTTTAGTTCTCATAGAGACAGGGTAGATTTCAGTGACACTATAGGACCTCGCTAAAAAGCAATACTTCGTGAGATTACCTGCGATATTGCCGTGTATTTTAAATGAGATCATTTGGTCTTTAGCGAGGTCCTAGGCCTCCTAGCGTAGGTCCTAGAGTAGGTCCTAGGTTACTGAACTCCCAGTGTGTCGAACAAGACAAATTATTTTGCCATGAAGAACTTCCCATGTTTAATTGTATAATATTTACATCAGCATCTGACAGCAACACAGGTCCGTGGAAAGGTAAGAAATTATTTGGGGCACAAACGTCATACTCAACGTCGTCCGCCGTAACTCTTCCCGCGGTTGCCACGGCAACCTCCTTCAATCGTCACAAACACTCCAAGTCGCATCTTAAGATTCCCCTGTCGCTACAATTAATTATTTTGCGCCATACCCGAGTCTGATCCCGCTTTTAGTATGACTCGTGGAAACAAATAAAATTCAACAAGGACTGCTGAACTGAAAGCAGAACCCCCTCCCCCCCGCCCGCGGCGGCGGCGTATAGTCATGCTTTCATACATCAACAAGGACTGAATTTTCAATAGTGTTGAGTTTTCAAAGGAAAATATGGTGAGCTACATGGTAAATGTAGGCCTGAATCCATGGTGTGACCCGCGTGGTAATTGTAAAACAATATGGCATGAGCCATATGTGGTAAATGTGAAGCAACATGACGTGAGTCATGTGGTAAAACTTGAAGCAATATGGTGTGAGCCATGAGGTAAAAGTAAAACTGTTAAAACTTTGTGTGAGCCACATACCTGGTTAATGTACTAGCCAATATTCACAAAGTGCACAGGTCATTTTTACTTTACCTTAAGGAACAAACACTGGCGTAGCCACGGGGGGGGGTGCTAAATCCTCTCCCCTGTTCATTTCTAGGCAAACAAAATAGTGAATGTATAGCTTCCTACTTTTTCTAATCTTGACAATTTCTTAATGTGACAAACATGTGAATTCTCCTACGGAAGCCTGCTTCCTATGGTCGATGGTCAAGACGAAGACTATAAACAATTTGAATTAGTTTTGGCGGCTGGATAATTTTGGACGTTGTTAAAGGACGGATTCAACTGTTTCACTCTACATCGAAGCTTCAGAAATTAGACGAGAAGAGAGTGGAGTTTACGAACGCAGGCGATGATGACGAATGTTGAGTAACAACTTACCAACTCGAAGAAATAGATTTGTACTGAACTGCGCCAACGCCACCGGACCAAACACTCCTCCTAGGGTCCCTAACAATCGTCTGGGGTCGTAGTTCTCGTCAATGTTTGTGAGGGAATGCTTGCCGTTTCGGCTTGTATCGTTGAAATTGATAGAGGTGGAGTTTTTAAGGTGATCTTCGTTTAGAATGGGAGTTCGTTCCCCATCAGACAAATCGCCGGGAATGTTCAGACACACTGCACCCTTCTGGTTCAGGGTCGCCGACATTGGTAAGACTTCCGAGGCAGGCGAATTGAGCTAGAAAAGATTAAACATAACCTTCAAAAATGACTTGTACTACTACTGTTTTATATTTTACGTTGTGTACATGGTGTTTTTAGTAAACAGTAAATGTGCAATGTTTATGTTTCATCTGTATGACGTATCAAGAGAAAGCTCTTAGCTGTGGAGGTCAAAGTGTAGGACAACAGCTGAACCCATTTTGTATTGCGTAACTTCTCGTTATAACCGGACTTGCAGTTTTCGCTTTTGCGATTATTTATCTTTCGAGGTTCATTTTTGTTTTGCGTTTTTGGATACAAATGGCAACGTTTTTACAGAACAATGGTTCTTAAAATTAAAAATTTAAAGTATGAAATTTCCCCGTTAATTGGTCGTGCATAGTTTAATCGCGTGAAAGAAAATATTTCAACGTTGTATATTGCTGAAAAGGGATCAACGTTTGATGTGCTTTCAATAACTTCGAACATTTAAGCTTGCTGGCAACTATATGAAAAGCAATTTAAAGATTGAATTTTGAGTCATCTTCAACCCGCATACCGACATTCAATATTTCAGTCTTCACAAAAACATTTATCTTAATCTTCTGTAATATTTGTGATCAGGTGCAATGAATAATTATGAACTATCTATTAAAGGATTTCCGACTGATAGACAAGTGAAGTTACTTTCGTTTTCGTTTTCACACATGCGCGTATGACACGATTAAACAACGTTAATATCAATTTATCGGGGGGAGTAGTTTGCAATCTAATTATGTCCACAAGTAGACTTTGGGTTTTACGTCTCATTGAAGGAGATTTTCCAAGGCCAGTTGTGTGATGAAGTAGGGCGCGGATAATGCGTAGCCCTGTATAGTGCAGTACAATAGGCGGGTTCACTCGGGCGGGGGCCCGTCCCTCGCCCGTTATCTGTAAAACGGTGGCGAACTCTCTGTTTTAAGGCCATAATGAATCCCTGCTCTTGAAAAACTGAAATATTCTCGCGATATCCTGGATCCGCCATTTATGATACGCATCACTTTTACACCCGTTCGTAAATTTGCACTATACGTCAGTATCCACCTATTAGACTTGCCGAGCGTTCGTACGACGATAACAAAAACAATATTAACGCTCAGTACTCCATACACTGGTATGATTGTCTTAAAACTGGATTACTCCCCGGGGGAACTCCCCTGCGGTATTGCTCCTAGGACTACATTGCAAACATTGTACGGATTATTATAAGAAAGGTCGACGGGCTGGTCAGGCGGCAGAACAAAGTTAATAAGAAATTCGAGGAAGAACGATTGATTGAAAATTGTCAAATGACATACCCTCTACTGTATTGCCAAGAATATTGTTCGATCATGTTCCAAACGAATGTGACAATCCTGCCATTACCCAGTATTGTATCTTACAGTTCATGCGATGCCCTGCCATTGTATTCAAAGAAATAAAAACTGCTTTTCGTCCTGCTCAGCTTGCTAAAAACAAAAAACGAAAACGAAAGTCGAATTAGGCCTTTAACTCTTATCAAATCGGTCTCATACTATTCATCACTGTCAGTGACAGAATTTTGTTTCCCGGTTACCAGCAACAACATCGACTCAGAGTTTATAAGCGTGGCTGGCCAATGATTGCGGGTTCACCGAAAATGGTCCGCATCAGTGTACGAATTGTACACGACTTGAGTTGTCTGCTCATTCAGCAACAATTCAAGATTTGATGACCGCTGTAAGGCTAATGCTTTTAAACTGCAAAACGCTTCGGTTAAGAATTCAACGTTGACAACTACATAGAGACAAAGTGCAGCTTTAGGTTTGTTTCTTCACCTCAACTTTGTACATTGTCAGTATGAATCATGAATGTATGAATTGCTTCAATGTTTGTTGATTGGAATACGTTTCAATGGTGAACAATGCGTCCTTGATGCAGGTAACAGCTGTTCACCAATCTTAACTGTTTTAATTTCAAAATGCTGTAATGCTAGGGGAGTGACTACGTCTCTGTGAACATTCCTTAAGGTTATGTGTAATTCTGTTTCACAAAAATGCTATTTTTAAAAATACGGCCTGTGCATTCAGCAAAATGTGTGAGGGATTCAAATAAATTCAATTTCTTGCAAATAGCTGTCGTATTCTAGCGAAAAACGCCGCTTTTGTAAAGGCTGTCCCAAACACGGTTTGTTTGCGCACAACATGTCAATCAAATAAATCTCCAGCCACAGATTTCCCCAACCCACAGACTCTACTAAGTAAATCACCTGCCTATAGTAGCGTTTCAAACCTCTCAAATTTTTGTTCATTGTTATGCAACGTGAAAATCAGACTGTGAAGGAAAATTACCAAAATATGCAAGGTGTAGCTCACGCGGTAAGCCGCCATCAAGGAATTTGGTTGCAGTGAAACAGAGCACCAAAAATAGATTGACACTAAAGGGCGCCACGGCAGCCAGACCTGCCCTAAAATCATCGTAAGCCAGTCACTTACCACAAAAAAACACATATGCCATTTCTATAATGATCCTTAGGGTAGTTGGGCTGACGGAGAGGTTGACGCCAAAAACCAGAATGGAAAAATAATTAAAAGGGCCACCAGGTGGCGCACAAAAGGTCAACTCCACCCAAAAATTACAACCTTTTGACCTTTCTTTAATAGAAAAGTATTAGAAAATTTTCATCCACAAAGAAACTTTGAAGTTACAAAGGAGAACTTAAAAGCTAAAATCTTCTGCAAAGAACTCAACGTTTGCCGGATTTATGTACTTCCGAAAATTTCCTCATGTATTATGTACAACGTACTTCAGTTTCAGCGAGCGTTAAAATATGCTAATTACTTCTGTTCACTTTGATAAATTTAGTGATATTTTGAAAAATTAATTTAAGAAGGGAAACTTGAAAACATTTCAATGACTGCCACGACTATAAATCGTAGTTTGGAGCATAAATCGGGAACAAAACGTGCTATTCAAACAACATTGTGTTTTTCAGCGACAGCTGTTAGAGTACGACAGCCAACTTCGGAAAACGATATCTCTAGCCCACGATTAATTTTCTGACAGAACAACGTCTTTAGAGACATTAAACTGCGAAAACCATGTCATTAAAGCTTTGGTTATTTTTTATGTTTAATTTAAAATCAAGAGTTGTAATATTCTTAGAAACCTGATAAGCACTGTTCGTATTTTACAATTACAAACATTGGCACAAGTTATGGGAAATCCTAGGAAAGGTTTTTGAGCATTTTCATCAACATCGTAATAGACCAAGTTTGCTGGGGCTTGACTGACACCAGTAACCCGTGTTGTGAACTGCTGAACAGACTGCGTGTGAAACCGATGACGTCACTGGATAATTTCAACACCTCCATCTGCCGGCAGGTGTCAGGTAACGCAACCATACGTGTCGTCATGGAGTAGAACTACTCGATCTAAATCGATACAAATTAGGTTGTTTTTTGGGTGGCATGCTCCTTTAAGGATCTTGTTCCTATCAATGTACATTTGGTCAGAAACGCGTGGTCAAGTGTCCATGAGAATGAGACAGTGGTCTGAAAATGTTGTTACTCAGATATTTCAACAAGTCAACATATTAATTAGGGGTGCACGTAACCTTAATTTTGATACAAAAGCGAAATCTTCGTATGAAAATGATGACTGTTGATTTTAAACTTGCAAGACAGTCATTTTTAAAAATGATATCACGTGGGTCTAATCGTCTTCCTCGAGACTAATTTGGGCATTTTCTACTTTTTGTTCGACCTCAAGATAAGTGTCTATTATTGTATGCTTGATATGCTCGAGTTGATGATGGCTGAAGTGGATAAATGTCAAGCCTTATCATAGTTTGCACTCGATGTCTCTATCATTAAGAATAAAAACTTGAGTTTTCACTCGAGATCCTACCTCGATTATACTGAGAGGTGATCAAACGCGAATTTGGCCGACTGGAAACTGGTCCTTAAAACATAGACTAACAGGCAACTTATCTTGAGTTTGCACAAAGGTAGATAATGTCAAATAATAATTTCGAGTTCCATCTCGAGTACCGTAAAGATTAGACCGCGGTTCTAATCTGATATCAATGTCGCTTTTGGCCAAGTAGTAGCGAAACGTTGGATTTGGATATGCCAATCTTCACGTGTGTGCGTGTGATCATGTGTAATGACCAACTAGCAATCGGGATCTGAACACTGGCTGAGGCAGAGGCTATTTCGAATATATGAAGTGAAAGGGGGGGGCATCATTTGCACGTTTTTTTTTTGTAATTATTTTTTGTTGTTCAAAGCAATGAATCCGGTGTAGAAACAGACTGAAAAATTGCAGGAACGGCAAAATACGCATAATGATTTGTTCTGCTTTGACGGAAGCCTCGACCGCTAGAATACATGTAGATCTTTGTGACTGGCTGTCTGCGATTGATGTCGTTGTTATAACTGGAGACAGTAGGTGGAATGCAATCCCACCCGTACACTCGAAAGAGGCTTACACCTCCGTACGCAAATGTACGGTAATTCTCCATTTCTTTCGCAAAATGCACAGTTGTCAAAATGATCATTTTTACATTTTGCCTTGGCAAATTTTATTTGATGGCACTTACATACTGCAAATTATGCTTGTAATAGGCTAAAGTATTCTCAATATTTACTTATGTGGAAAAATTTAACAAAAATCAGAATTCCACTTGTCGGCCATATTGAGTACTAAATGAGCAAAGAATCCCCGTATATCAACATACCACTGTCAGGCAACAAAACAAGACGATTACTCATGACACACCCGTAAGCAATTTCCATAAGTGTATGCGGGAAAATGGAATATTATACCATAATACAGCATTGTAGTCATTTAAAAGTTAGGTTTTAAAGACATCAAACGATTCGTAATCAGAATACATGCTGGGAGATTGAAAATGTTAGGTCAAATGTGCCTGCATGCGTCTAAGCTCACTTCTCACTGGAGTGCACGACGTGGCACGCGCGGTGATACGATATAATCAAGAATCATTAGTCTTCATATCAACACGCTGATTTATATCAGAAAAATTATATACATGTATAATATGCACTCCCAAGTTTGGCAAATATGTCTCCTAATAAGTCTGATTGGATTTCTGACTATTCCGCCGGTGGTCCGGTTGCTCCGGCCGTCTAGGAAACAGTATGCTAGTCCCTAGGTTCAGTGGACTGGAGAGTCGGCACGGTGCGGCAGAAAGTCCTGGGTTCGAGCCCTCGACGGTACAAATGTTTTTAGACTTAACTATTGGTCCCATGATGTCACCCACGCATAGCGTGCAAGAAGACTATTTAATCGAGACATGTGGCTATCTTTTCAGCATTTTAAATATGTCATGGAAAATATATAACACATACAAGAAGTAATGATTTGTTTTTGGTTCACTTTGGCTATGTCAGTACGTGACTTTTAACACACTTTCAAAATTCGACATTTAGAATATTAAAATTGTGGCGTCACTTTCAATTTTTCTCAACCATCCTCGAGTCAAATGATTCTTTTCGCCCAGTAAGTCTCAACTAAATACGGGAACAAGTTTGTGGCTAAAGCAGCGTTTTGACGCTATTAGCAAGCACAACAGCGTAATAAACAAGACCCCAAGTGCGCCGGGAAGTTCCTAAAACAGGGGTTCTTACGGAAACAGAGTGGTGAAAGTTTCTCGAAACAGCGCCCTCATCGACGATCACGGACTTGAAATACATGTACCAGCTTGGGTTGAGCTCCTAATTGGAAGTTCAACCACTAAAAGGGAAGTCCGAGGACGTCTTTATTAATAAATGATGATCTCAAAATACTTCAAATTTCTCAACTCAGTAATTGTCCATATTGTCCCCACGTATGAGCACCGTTACAGGAATGCACGCAAGTGACGATCCCGAAAGAGATTTCGTGAAGGGCTATTCCGAACCTTATTCCCGAAAAACCATGAACATATGGGAGCTGTTTGTCGGTGGGGACAACTTCGGAGGTCATCAGTAAGCCTCGTGTTCAAGAGAGGAGTCTTGTGTGGCAACTTTGCATTCATCTTCGATTTATTGGCTTAGTTTTTGCTCTGAAGTAAGATAAGGCGACTTTGCCATGTCAGCTTGTTTATTGTGGCATACAAACTGACGTTATCGCAATCGGCGACCCAAAAATGATAATTTATTCTGAGATCAGCCGTGTGCGCGGAATCGAACTCACAACACCCGCAGTGGCAAACCAATGTTTTGCTGGCGAAACTTATATCCACTCGAAAAATGACCGTAGATAGTGTTAAAGTGTAAAGTCTCCGGCATTGATTTCAACGAACGGCTGGCAGACAGCGACGAGAATATTGTCGAGTTGTAATAGGTTCCTTATTTTACTGCTCTGGTCAAAGCTAATAAGTTCAAAAAGTCTATGAATAATCCCATAAATGCGTTTTTATGGCCATAAAATATATTATATCCCTTTAACTTACAAAAACGTGGAACGGATCACAAACAAAAGCTTCGATTTTTTTGCAATAAAATAATCCCCCAGTTAGTGAAACCGTTACAGAAACGAAAAAGTTACTCATGTCTTAAGTAATAGTCTTTCCCCTTCGTTTTAGCTAAAGTCTTCCCATATTCAAACGAATTTCAAAGTGCCATGAAGCCGTGAAGCAATCGTCGTTCTAAGAACTGACTAACTGAAATAACAGTTGCACATTAATTTTTATTTCAAATGACAGATTATTAAGCTTGACCAGTGGTTATTTTGGAGATTCATAACAATGGTGTGCGACATCAAATTTCATAATGACGTCATATCAAGCAATAAGCAAACCCAAGTCCAAACATAAGGCGGTTAGTTATAATTCAAGCGAGAAGTTTGAATTTACTAAAGAAGAAACTTGTAGCCTGACTGATAACACCAACCAAATTTATTCCAACAACATAACGGAAGCGCCATCTAGTGAAATACAGCGAGGTAATCGTAATCTTGAAATTGGCGCACTTTTGAGGATAGTTTGCTCATTCTTATGTGACGTTGCGTGAGTCAAAGTATCTCAAAAACCAATTCGGTTGCCTTTTATTTTTCTTATTTCATAGAAAGCACGATGGGCATCAATAAAACGTAAAAGAAAATAGCGAAGTAGTTTTTTATGACGAAGCCAAACGCGAAGATTTGAGGTTCAACAAATGCGTTACTTACGCCGACAGATGGACATGAGTGAGTCGGGAATTTTATTAAAAGTCGTTAAAACATAAAACAGATATCGCACAACGCAATTAGTCTATTTTTAAAAGATTTCCAATCATGAATTTAATTAAATGCCGCTTTTCAGTGACCAATGAACATTTCAAATTCTGTCAGCTGTGACGGGGGAAATTAATTCGGTGACACCCGCTTTTTTCTTTGCAGACTTCGTGTAGACAAAGACCAAAATAAAAAATAAGACTATTAAAAATCAACGATCAATCAAAACTCTTAACTTAAACCGATTTAATCAAAATGGTTTACGAAATAATGATCTTTCAGGAAGACATCAATAATCATAACATTTTATTTGTGGCGTGCGTGCACCAACAAAATGGCCCCCACATTGAATAACAAAGAAATTCTCTTATGACAAAAACACAACACATACGGGAATGTAATCTACGAAATATTTATCTTTAATTTTCGATTCAATCAGTGATGAGACTTGTTCTATGTTCATAAATGCGAAAATATGTTAATGG
This sequence comes from Phoronis australis, assembly GCA_002633005.1. NCBI lineage: Eukaryota > Metazoa > Phoronida > Phoronidae > Phoronis > Phoronis australis. The sequence goes on from NMRA01000205.1 coordinate 370,746, forward strand.
GTATTGTGCACATACATAATTTGAACAATAACTTACTATTGATCAACAGATCAGACAACAGTCGAAGTAACCAGCATAATGTATTCGCTTGTACATATGCTGCTGACACGAAACTAAATATACCCTGGAACCCCATTCTCGACGCTTCTCGATGATTTATTCAGGCAGTTTTGGCTAAGTCAATTCAACTATTGCAAGAATTAGATTTGAGGTTAGTTGAGTATTCAGGGGCGGATCCGGGATTTTTAAAAAGGGGGATTGCATTAACTACTTTTTAAAGAAGGGGGTGCAAGTCAACTATATGAAAATTATAGATTTGATATCAGTAAAAACAAGGGAAAGGGTGGGGGTTCGGACACCCTTGACCCTCCTGGATCCGCCTTTGGAATTGCTTTAGATATTTGCGTCAATCTTCATTCACCCAAGGTGTCTTTCCCATAATTATTTGGTTTAGCCCTGAGAATTTATGAAGTTGTCATAGTATTTGCTTTGCGTTTGTGGGACTTCGCAACTATGGCTATGGTAGGCGTGGCGTCCCTGTGACTGTCAGAACTGTCCATTGTTTTGGTTTCCGCAATTTAGATCTAATGTCGCACGACGGACGTGTAACAAATACGAGTGCGAATATACAAATAACTTTTACGAATGTATAATGATAATGTATGGCCGCCGCTGCTTTGCCAGCCTCGTACGACGTATGTGACAGGGTCTTCCGATATTGGACGTTGAATATTTCGAACGAAAGTAATTAGCAAAAAATTCCGATATAATGGGATCATTATTCTGATACCCGCGAATACAATGTGTCGATGTAAGCTTAATTAGTCTGCAGACATCCTACATCTTCCCGACATCAGAAAATAGCGTTTGTGGAGATTTTGCGGAAATGATATCAATATTCACACAATTCACGTCTAATACTCACGTAATTCCAGGTCCACAAGCAAAGTTTTGTTGCGACCGCTGAAGCCACGAGTTCGAATCCGTTTTGGTGCTCAGGCTGATCTAAAAAACAATTTTCTCGGCGGCCGTGTCACTTTACATGGGCGGCACACCATAGGGGGCTGGGGGAGACTATAGCCCCCCACCCCACTTTTTCCGTGCTACGCCGCACATGGTCTATAGGCGGTGCACCACAGGGGGACTGAAGGGGCTTTAGCCCTCACTTTTTTCAGTGCTACGCCGCCCATGCTTTAACGCGAAACATCCTATAGGGGGAAAATGACATACCTAACAGTAAACTGTCTAATTTTGATGTCTATATTATGATGTGTAATTCTTGCAGTTGTGTTGGTCTAGGCCAGCCTGTCTGGCAAAATTTGACATGACTCACCCGTTTTCACGCGATTCCATCGCTCTAGCTAGATTTTATTCAGTTAAGTACGCATATTTCAACCATATGGTGTTAGTGGAATAGAAATGGTAACGCCATGAAAAGATATTGCATATCTGTATCAAGACTCGTCTGTTTGAAAATCACACTACATGTGTGTATAGTAAAGAAAATTATCCTTCCTGTACATATTGAGTTACAGTTGTCAACTAGCCTTCTGTCAAAAACAACTTTTTAGGCCCTACTTAAAGATATCCTGTCCGCTTTATTGCAGTTAAAAACTTCATAAAATGGATTTTAGCGCAAGTTATTTCAGTCGAAACTTAAGCTCATGCTCATTTACAACTCCAAATATTTTTAAGCTTGCTGAACTTAATATGGATTTTTGGTTTGATTTTCATTTTAAGTGGTGCATCACAACCTAAAATGGCCACTGTAGTGAGTGACAGCTGACTTATGCATTATGGGTACTCATTCAACGGTGCCGCCATATGCAATGAGGTTTCTGCGGAATCCTCGCCAAAATTCTTAAAAAACTTGAAACAATCAATGGTAAAATAAAGCAAACACAAAAATTACGAAATGCTTATATTTTAGTGATAGCTTTCGACTGACGAAACGTGTATTCTAAATTGGTAAATATAAATTAGAAAAGAGCACCTTTAAAATGTTATAATTTTTATCTTCTCGAGCTTCGTCAACAAACTTTTGTATAACCTAAACAAATCTTCCCCTTATCGAGAGAAGGGGTCTTGGTGATTTTTATACAAACACAAATGTAGTGTGATATTGAAACAGCTGAATATCAGGCCAGATGTGCTCAGCTGCACGAGGTGGATGTCGATCTGAAGATCTAGCAGCAATGATACCGTAGGTCTGTGCATGGCCTTATTTAATCTGACAAACACAAACGTAGGGGTAAAACATGCATGTTTGTTCAACAAAAATAAACGTTTTCAAAGTAGGTCATGCACTAAATATTGTGACACTGTTAGCCTATGCATTAATATGACACGTTAGCTAAACATTCAGGTCACTCCAACCGACTGCACATCAAGTTCCTTGGACAACCATTTGGCAATAATACACCGTGTCTTTCATAAATTGTTATAATTATTTCATTCTGTTTTGTTACTTCTTTAACTTACTCTACAGTTTCTTTGAATGCAGTCTTAACACGAGGGTTACCTGGCCATGATGCCTACAGGGGCTACAATGTAGCTTTATTTAAAAAAAACACGCAATATTTTAATTCAGTCGAACAGAAATGATGCAGGCCTGGGTCGAGTTCAACAACGCTACTTCCTCGATAGAAAAGCAAGATTTTGTGAGTATACGCGAGATATTGCCGTTTATTCTCAATGCAGAGCGCGTAATTTCGGCCAAGAGTTTTCTCATGCTTGCTTGCCGCATGACACCTAATTTACTGCTAGACCACAATGCATTGCATGTTGATCTGAAGTTCACCCAACCACTGACTACAAGTCTTTACTACGACATGTCATCGCGAAGAAAAAAGCACCAACCGGGTTGATAATAACGATCAAGTCACGCAGTAGTTGGCTTATCATGACTGGAGGTTTGACAGCATTAGATCTGCGCTGCAGCTACACAGTATACATCAGGATGTAGGCTACTTACTGCACAGGTTTTCCAAGACTTCAATGGTTTATATCAACATTAGTCATCCTCATGCGATTGACACACAAGGCATCAAGCACAACTGTTATTGTATCAGCTGGCACAGGACGTAGACCTTTACCGCACAGCAACACACGGTCAGCTGAACAACTGGTTCAAGTCGATTTGATACAGACAGCGACAGAAAATAGATGTTTTGATGATAACCTTATCAAACGTCGTTGAAACTTGTCAAATGCGACATAGGACAGGAACTGAACCTGAACCGTGCTGAGGGAATACGCTCGAAAGCAGAAAACAATTCTGTTTGACTTCATTGGTAGGGACAAGAAAATGTTTGCTTGCAGAACAATGGATGCATACAGGGTCTTTGTAGATGAAATCAAACGAGCTGTGACAATGCACATTTGTCTCTGCATAACACACAATCACAAAAAAATGTCACGCTCTGCTAACATTTTTGACTGACTGCCGCAAAGATAGTACTTGCAGTAGCGATTTACAAGGGAGTGGTTCAGTCGGGGTTTAAAACCCGTAAATGACCTTTGTGACGAAATAAATTTTCTGTCGTTGTTTGGCAATAGCAGATTGAGAAGATGTTCAGGAGGTGGCGCAATACCCCTAAAAAGGTACAGAACCCTCTTACAGTCCGGCATCCTTTTGAGACAAGAAGTAGATATCCCCGCCGTAACTGTTTTACATTTCACCACCCCGAGCTGCCGGGCTGCTGTTGGTTAATTGTGGGAAGACAACCAACTAAGAAACTTAGTAATGCCACGTACTAAAATTGGAGTTATTTGGTTGACATACAACAACCAATAGCTGCATCATTGGTGGTCAAAAACGATAACTTGCAAGGACAGAAACTCTTTGGGGATGGTTTGTTGTCAACCAATTAAGTCACTTTCTAACAGCTTTACAGTGGTCAAACAGAACAAAGGGTCTTGAAGTTAAGGCAATTCAGTGGGGGACATGTCTCTCCAAATGAAACCCATTACCGTATCAGGGCTCGATTAACAAATTATGAAATGGTACAGAACGGTTCCAAACTGATACTGACGGACATGACACAGTGCTGCACAAGTTCTCAGAAATGCTGTATACTGAATACAAGGCAATGCAATGAAGCTCAGAGGACATGTCTTCCACATAATGCCGACATCAAATGAAAACCCAACCCAACACAATACAATGGGAAACCAGAGAAATCCGAGATTACCATTACACCTCGAAGAAAAAGTTCTCGACTAATTTGGCTGAACGCAGAGACCCGTACAGTTACTTCTTTCGTACACATCGGAGGTAATACCAAAGATACCACAAAAGCCCGAAAAATACCCCTCCCCGAGACTATATATATATATATATATATATATATATATATATATATATATATATATATAGGGCATTTAAACATCTTAGTTGGGGGCGCGTCCCTGCTATCAACTCCTTCTACAGTGTATGACAACAGCGGATGTGGCCAAGGAAACCAAACCCTCCTCAGTCTCATCCTCCTGAAATTACATTTAGCCAAGTTGCCGAAAAGGCAATCGCGAAGATTTAACTTCTCGAAATTTTGGTCGAGATCCCCATCACGGCACCCTAGATCCGCCGGAGAATGGAAGAGCATATAAGTGGATTTAACAACCGGTGAACTGCACACACTAAGATAAACCTAATGAGTGCTGGCCACATCTTGAAATTAACTCTTTCCCGAAAACACTCGGTAAACCCACAAAAACGGTACTGGTTTCAAAAAATTTGCTTACTTAATAAGTAAAATAAAAGTTACAACACTTCGAGAAAACCTCTGCCAAGGTATTCAATTTCCCACGCGGTTCGCAATCATATTCTTGATATCTAAAAAATGTAGTCCTTAGTGTTTTTTAAACAACCATCCAGAAACCTATTCGATTTTTGACCTATCTCACGAAATTTAAGAAAAAAAATTGTGTTCATTACTTTTTTTGTGCAATGCAGCAATCATATAAATAGACAGACAGCTCTTTATGACGGTAAGTCATAACCTCTCCGCCGGAGGCAACTATGACCCACATAGAGTCATTCAATAGAGAATAACGCTTGCAACTGTGGCAACCAACTTTTTAAATAAATCGACATGAGTTTTATGCCATGCAGGCAAGATAGAACACTGGGAACATAAAAACGAGCAATATATGGCAATTGTTCCATGTTTAGTTCTACTTGCTGTCAAAACACGCGGTTCGTCACAGCACACACCAGAAAAGTGTCACTGCGTGAACATTTTGGCATGATGGCCAATTGCCATTATCTCCCTGATCACCTCATTACAGGAAAATTAGGCGTTATTGTAGTCTGGTGATATTCACAATTTTGGACGTGTACTTTGTTCGGGCAATTGATCCTTACAATAGTGCTTGAATTTGTGATCTGTGTCCTGACAAAACTTGATGTTTTTCTTTTGTGACTTTGGCATTCAGTCTGTTCTTGGCCGAGCAGATTTTGGGTTTCTATCGTTTGGCTTCAAGTTGTAGACAGATTTTAGCCTGAGCTTCAGTGATTTCGTGAAAAAGGCCGCCGTCCATGGACTGATTTTTAGCTAAAGGACACAGGATAAAAGACTTTTTCGAAAAATAGCCCCTACGAGCCTGTTTCCCAAGACCCACTCGCTTGAACTGTCATATTAATAAAATCAGATTACGAATGGCTTAGCTTGTTTCACGAAAATCAATCAGAAAACCTGTTCAGTACAACTCGAAGACAAAAGACAGAAATTCGTAGTCAGCTCGAATATACGGAAGACAAAACCTTTCGTGATATGCAAAAGACAAAAAACTTACTTTTGGCTATAGAAGTCAGATTTCTGATTTTTGGCTAAAGTCAACAGACTCTTCGAAAAACGTACCCAGGGATTACACATAGAAGAAGAGAATGGTCTTTTTAAAATATTCTTCTGCAAATCTCGTCAATCCCGTGGCAGTGCTATCATTACTTCTGTGCCTCCTAATTTCAGCCGCCCGGCACTCCATGCAGTTTGACTAACACTCACTCTGAGTGCGCCTTGCTGTGCTTAAGTCTTTTGACTATAAAAATAATCTGTGTGCCGCTCGTGAAAATTCTCCTCAGCTTTTCGAGCTGACGGACAGAAAGCACACCACGGGGAATCTCCGGTAGTCAACATAACCCGCTGTGTCACGACCAACCTAGCAAGATCATGCGTTCTCAGGCTTCCCTCTGGCTCCTGCAAGCTCTAAATACTGAAAAATCCCTGTTTCGGTTTTAATTTCTATGTTCAAAGTAAATCCAAATAATTTAATGCTACGACGTGACCGGAATTCTGTCTCGTGACTTACCTGAGGAACGATGCCACAATAACACAAAGTACAGTCGATAAATACCACACAGTTTTATCCTTTTCTATAATAAGAGCCACTATCACTAACTACCTGAACTTTATCCTCCATATTCACTTAAGTAAACGTGGACCACAGACCTCCCTGTTCCCCCCATAATGGGGACATCTTTGCATGTGTACTATCTGTGTGTTACGGCAACCACCCGGTTACGTCGATGACGCTGTTAATAATATGCGTGTGCGCGGATATGTATTTGTACGCTGTAACACGCCAAAGGTCAGTATTAAATCATGATGGTAGGACGCGAACAGCTGTTATCATTAGTAGTGTGTACATCGTTGAAAGATTCGCCCAGCGATCGATCCCAACTCCCCGTACATTGTATACGCTCCGCCGAGACGCGCCGTGCAAGTGACAGTGTGTAAATGACAACCCATTGATGGAAATCACTCTTCCGCGCCTTAAAGGCCCAAGGCATTCATATTTACATGATTGTGCGCCTGCTTGCGGATTTAGGCTTATGCACCAATAAACAAACCATATATTACTATACGGTTGAGTAATTTGTTTCAGTGGATATTAACTGAAAAACATGAAGGATAGAAAACACTAAAACATTCATGCGCCAAAGTGACACTCACCTGCGCTTGAGTGAACCTAATTAAGGCGCATGCACCATATGGTTATCAGTGACAAGCGTCAGAGCGAATACATCCCCATGGGTTTCATTCTGCGTACATACGGCATTTTAAATTATCATTATTGCATTTGGACACGGTCCGTTCACGGCTTGAGTCTCCTGACCAGCTGTCAAAAAACTAGGCAAGAAACAAAAAAGGCGGAAACATATTTTAAGCCTGGACTGTGTAATTACATTAGATTGTTCAGGAACCACTATATGTAGTCTCACTGACGACAGAAATGGATTGAAAGAAACATTGAAAACAATGAAATTGCGAAATAGCTAATTATAAGTAGCATCCCAGCCTGGTCAATTTTTAAAATGAGCGGCCGCAGGTATCACAAACGTCATGGCGATAATTTCTCTAATTACAGCCAGGCAATTCTGCTACATACGACCAAGGGTAATTATGTGGCGGCTACTCACGAGCATCGACTGTTGTTGCATATATATGATGGTAGACCGATACTGACACTGCAAACATGTCTAAGCTAGCTGTTAATAACGATGATGTGTACATTGGCAATATTTCTCCAGTATTAGCCTACTTGCTGCATCATCATGTTGTAGAAATGTTGCCCAGTGTATACACAAAAAATCAGACTTCCAACATGTGATCTCCCTGAAGTCATGCATGTGATGTAGGCTTAGACAAATGGCAGCCTGGATTCTTGTAGCATAGCTTGTCATCGCCTCCTCAAAAGACAATACCCCATTCTCGCCCATCATGTGAATGAATGGCATGGGTACAGTTCAGTAACGATAGGACCTGCGCTCTAGTAAGTTTGCGTCTAAGATGTTGTCAACTTAATTGTTGTCCACGTGTTCACGGGACATGCTGCTAAGTCGGTTTGGAAAATGAGGAAGTATTGTGAAAATGTTACTACGAGGTGCACCCTAATTTATACACACTTGCCCAAGTCGTCCATATCCTAATTTCGCCAACAAGGTTGAAGGTTTTTGTACTTATTGGTTCTTTCTACTAATGATATCATAGACACGGAGACTGCTGTGACTACATGCAGTTTGATTACTGGTCAATACATCAGCGTCATCTATCGACCAATCTCGCTGATGCACGACATGTTTTTAAAATGCCAAAACTAAAGTCCTAGTCTCCGTTTGCGAATGAAACGAGTCGTCTGCTTGTCAAGGGCCTACCCGCGCGATTTCAAGTGGTTTGACTTCGGCTTTATTGCGTCATCCTAAGATACGCGAGACATTATATTCGAGATACTGTTTCTGCAACGCCCGTGTCAAATGAAAGACCTGTCGGCTGACTCGAAGCTTATAGGAAACTCTGAAAAGTGAAATTTTGAGCCATCGGTAAGTGTCGTGAATTACGGTGCGATTACAAAAGTTTTCATAGACAGTCAAGTTTTAGGCCCTGTCTTCATAACTGCGTTTCCTCTTGGAACTAAAACAACTTTTACGGCTTTGCGTTTGACAAAAATGTTTTTCGCCCACACATCGTTTTGCATCATTTTCGTGGATGGGCTTCGCTAATAACACGAGCTGAAGAATTTCCTAATGGCGCGAGCCATATAAGGTTGGACACTAAAATTTTGTCGAGCCTAAGCTCCGAACTTCAATTGTCTCAAATCTGCATGCAACTTCCTCAGACTGGTACTGCCTAAACCCGTGAAGCGATTCCGGCTTGCACTCATTATTCTCCCTATGAGTGGTGAATTGGCGACGGGTTTTCCAAAACAAAGTTAACGTAAAATTCTAATTTCAAGAAGGCTAAATAATTAACAAGGGGGGGTTCCAGTTGGGCTTACGCTTGGTGAAAATAAAACTTCGGGTTTGAGCCAGCAAAGCCTATGGCAAAGACAGGAAATTTGTCATCCCATTCAAAATAATAGAGGTTAATAAAACTGAACTTCCACTTACGTGCTGTTTACTTCTTAGTGCTCAATTTATCATTTAATATAGAATTTAATGCAAGAATTAGATTATCTTGTGCTTGATCTTGACATTATGTGCTTTTCTTGGTTGAAGCACAACGAACACTCGGCTTTTCCGGTGCCTGACAGCGCGTTCATCGCGGAAAGTCACCTCAATATCAGCAACTGTCGGCTTTCGCAATAGGCCTACGTTAGAAGCCAGCAACCCGTGGTTGTTCCGTTACAAACAACGTTATTTTACAAAACCAGAGTTTCAGTCAATTGACACCAGATTGTGTGAAGTTCACTCAAATAACATTCGTGGGCTCGAGAAAATAGACTTTATGAATTGCTTCCGTAGCGTCCGTGAAAAATCCAGATGTGTACGAAGGCCGTCTGCAATCACAAAATAGTCTGCTTGAATTTGTGATTTTGTTGGTTTTTGACATTTTTGTCGTCAAGTCACCACTCAAAGGCAATTTGATGTGATCAAGAGAAACAAGGTATTCAAAGATTGTGCGAGACTGATTTCGTATAGTTATATGCACATCTGAGTAGAAAAGTCTGGGCATACTGATTTTTAGTGTCCAACCTATATGTTTTATTACAGTGAGTGACGTCGGTGGTGATCGAGGAACAGATAAACTCAAGGGCCTGTGGATAATATGATGGGAGGGCGAAAACGAGTAACTTTTTCTTTTGCCAAAGATTTTCATCCACACAATTAAGCCAACATCACCACGACGTCAACACTTCGAAAACTTGCGTTTTGCCGCCCTTACGAGTACTATATACAGCGAAAACGGCGATTTCAAAAAGTTACGTTTACCGTCATCCACACGAGTACAGGATGCCTTTTCGCCTATTCACACGACTATAAAGAATAAAGTGTTTTGAAAATGCATTCTGGTTGGCGTTTTCAAACAATTGCGTTTGCGTTTTGGTAGTGGTTTTCAGTGTACAGTTTTGCCGGAACGGCGTGTCCCTAAATGGGGTATGGCAACCTGACATTAGTTTTGGGTAACCAGGCACCAGTTGATTTGTTTCAGAGAATGCAATGTTGGACCAGAAGAAAAACCTTCGAAACCACTGGAAAACCTTGGTTCACCTAGTTTGTTTGACGACATATTTTTACAAGCACGCATACTGCTGGGGAGAAGGTACGTAGGTTTTAGACTTTAACCTTAGTCCCTACATATGGGAATTTCAAAGTAACACTGAAATAAATACTTCTACACTTTGGGTCCCGCCAGCGCGGAAGTGCAAACATCTAAAATACTTTATAAAAGGATTATTCGTTGAAATGGTACGAAAGATTCACACTTCGGTCGTTTCGTTGGCTCGATATTAGCACCATTAAAATTCTGATTATCCGACTTCCCGATTGATTTAAAAGCGGGTATGCACTCGCCTTCCAAAACTGACTTGTGATTTAGACCACAATTACCGTCACGAAATTGGCAATTTCAAGGCTCAGAAAGAACTGGCATTTTTTTTTCATGAGACCATGCTCGGTACATTGAATGACACGCCGTGACAAGCCAATTGGACTCAGTCATTCTGCCGAAGCCCTAAAATCACCTCTAATGTGACTAAGTAAGTTTGAGTCCAATTTCATAACGGTAGTGGTCCAAATCAAAGATTGTTTTTGTGGTTAGTGGCGCTTCTATTATATATCTGCTTTGAAGTAGACAAAAATGCACAAATGATGCCCAGTTCAAGACATCCAAAAATGATCAAGGGACAGCCACCTGAGCCCATACGTGTAGGTACACGCGCCTATCATTTACAAACCACTCGAGTCAAATCTTCTTAAGGAAGAAACATATTATTTCAGATATAGGCGCATAAATTATGTGTACATTGTCCGGCCACGTTAACACATTGGTGGCGGATTCACATTTTTTATGACTTTGTAGTACCTGACGTAGATTGCCTGCGTGATTTCGCCGGATCTACTTACAAAGGCACGCGGCATCAGACGAGCAGAAGTCGAAAGCTGAGCAAGTCCAGCGACCGCTGCTGGAGGTGGTCCTACGTAGTTCATTTCGCCAACAGTCATTCAAAAGTACAGGAAATACGACCAATGTATGATCAATGGAAAACGAACCAACGCGACGTCGATCCCGGCCTCTGCAGAAATCCCAACAACGATCCAAATGGTCCGTGGTGTTTCACATTTGCCTCCATAACGGGTGGGGCCGAGTGGAATTACTGCGCCGATATCGACATTTGCCCGTATGGTACAAACTTCTCAATTATACAACTTTTTTCAATGAATTCATGCAGAAGCGCGGAAAGCCAAGTGCCATTTTATTTGCGAATTTGTTGAAACCAGTCCGCACGACTTCTAATTTGAAAAAAGTCCAACATTTCGCTTCACCATGTAATCAAGGATAAAAAGTTGTTGACTGCACACAAAATCAGTTCAGCAATGCAAGTAAAAGTAGGCTCTGTTTAATGAAGAGGGTGAATTTCCAAACAATTTAGCGTTGCTGTACACCTACCGTGTGCTTCGCATGTAGTGCAGATACTATGAGCCGGCTCACCTTACAATTACCTCCCAACGGCATGTAAAAACGGCGGGCTAGGTAAGGGGTGAAAACAGACAACTTCGGTTAAGAACCCTGCTATCGCATCAGCTGGGTATTCGCAGTATCGGCTCTAAAACGGGTGGCGGAGGAAAGATTGTGGGAACCGACTATAAACGTTGCTCAATATGATGAGTTAGTCGGTGGGCCAGATTTTGTAGGGCCTCTAGAAAATGGTTTTTGTGAGTACTTTAGGGGGGCAATTTTGTTTTGGTGTTTTTTAATTCATTTATTAGAGTGTTTTCAAAATCTAAAAAGTTCCCACATATAAAGTTGCACATTTTTGAGAAATTTGGGTTTGAAGTTACCTAATAATCACCAAAGAGCTTAGTAAACTTATATTTGTAAAAACAACAGTTTTGGTGACTTTTTTGTAAAACAAGTAATATGGTCCCATCAGTGCCATTGTATTGAACAATATTACACTCACATTACATGTTTTACTATTGTAAATTAATTGTAAACAGTGAAATTTAAAAAACGTAAAGAGACACCTAGTGGCAAAAATACAAACTAAGTCTGAATGTTACTAGGAAGTTATTCTGGCATTGTCAGGCAACAAAAATAACACAAAACACTTGAGACTGGGCAAAATTTGTGCCTCAATGACTAAAACATTGACTAATGGTGTAAAATACAGCTTGTTTGCATAATACACCAGAAATATGTTATAGTACAAAAACAATATAGTTGAATGATCTCTGTGAATGTGCACAAAGACTGTATTAAAATAGATTATTCTGACAGCGTTTATTAAGCAGTATGAGACAAATACATGACAATGATCAAAGTATGTACTTTCTATGACTTAATCAACAAATAAAATTAACTTTTTAATACAAAAAAGGAAATAACGGGGTTGGAGGTCTATTTAGGGTTGGCCTGTCAAAGAACTATCCAATGTTATGCAGTCAGTGTTGCTGATGTTACTACAGTTGTCACAGCTGCACATTTCTGTACAGTTTGACCCAGCATTGCAGCACAAACTCAGTTTCCCAGCACACATGTTCTTTTTGCACTTGCAGCGTTCATCGTTTAGTACTGTCAATGGAGATGCGGTCATTGCCATACATATTAACTGCAAAGCTCCACCGCCAAGGAGCCAACTATGGTCGATTAGAGAGGGTACAGCACTGCACACTGGTGATTAGCCCGCAGGCAATGAAGGGTCAAACACTAAGTCCTTGTTTGGAGGCGGGCACTATTTGGGCAAACGTTTGATTCAAAATATGTTACAATGGGCTGTGTTAATTAGAGTCAGCAAGTGAATTATTGAACACTAGCCTCAATTCACTTTCGTATCTCTTAGTCAGGCACAAACTACAACAGTGAGTAGCTTCAACAATATTTCTTAAGATTGCCTGTCCAAATAACTTCATGCACACCAGCTTTCTGAAGAACAGCTTCAAAGTCTTGCTTTATTTTTGAAAGGCAAATGACATCTCCATGTGCTAGAAGCTTTGATTCAATGAACTCCAAACAAAACTGTAGAAAAACATCTCTGAAAACTGGGGATTCGTCACTCTCCACAATCTTTGTCTTTCTCTTTTTTACAGCATGATGATCTGTGGTACTTGGCTTCTAAGACACAAGGTCTTTATCTTTGAATTTCATTTGCATATTCAGGGCTCTGGACTGAGCTGTTGCTTGCGATACAAGTCCAACTGAAAAAAACCCGAACTGTTAACACTAATTTAACATTCAACTATGAGTGAGTTGGCATGCAACTTTTTCAGACGGACGTATCAGGAGCTGATCCACCACCAGCCTAACAAATTTACATGCCGTTTGACCTGTAGCCTAATAATGTTGATCGTCTAATAATTAGATCAGTAGATGCAGCTGAAAATAAATCAGCTGATATACCTGTGCAGTGATTGAAATTTAATTTTTTTAAATCAGATGCTCAAACCATAGTCAATCGATTTACACTTAAGGTAATCGACGTTTGACGAAATGGACAGTGGCTTCCATCGTCCTCAAATTTCGACGGCGACGATGGCCACTTAGGCACTTTAATTTAATTATCATTGCAGCTGCTACCTAAGTAATTAATGTTTACAAAAAATTGAGACTACGGCAGGGGATGACGGCCACTTGGGCATGTTGTTTGCAACTATCTACTCCATTTAACCTTCTCAAAAATTTTTGACTTAAAGTGCTTTAAAATCACACCCACAGTATAACGCCATAGGATTATCCCTTAGCGCAAGCAGTGTCGATGTGGCAACTGAATGGAGTGTTCGAAAAACAGGATTGCAGGAGTATTTGTTTAAACTGGGAACAAATGAAAACATTAACGACCTCCTCAGAGGCATCTCTCTACGCGGTACTTCTAAACTTATAGGAACATAATTTGCCGAAAAGTATCCGGCATATGAAGTACCTATGGTATGATCATCGTCTCTACTGGGTCAGCAGTATTGTCTAAGGCCTAGGCAGCCAAGGGGCTGAACAAGTTAAAAAACAACTGGTGATAATACTGAAACACACATGGAAAACACCAAGATGTATTTTTCAAAAACACGTACCTGTTTTTGAAAGCTATACTTCTTTCTCTTTCTTGAAATGTGGCCCATAATGTACTTTTCCTGCTAACAAATGATGCACTCATGTTTCAGAATGTTCCTATCTTGTTCAGGTTAATTGGGTGTTTCAGATTTTGGAAGTATAATTGATTTTCTTGGGAAATCTTGGATAACATCTGTATCACTTTCAGCAACTTCAGCTTTAGTACTACTGTTGGTGCCTTGAAACGTTGCTATGCCGTTCTATGTCCTTTCAATTTTCTGGTCTGACACTTGGTCTTCTAGTCTACAGCACTCAGCAGTATACTGTGTAGGCTACCAGGACATGCAGCTGTTTTCTGCACAAACGTTTGTGACACCTCTTCTTCTTTTTGATCTACTGATCTACAGAGTTCCACAGTCAATCAGCTTTCGTCAGGAAGCTTTCCTAAGCTTCTTTAGGCTCTGACATCACAATTTTGTGCTGTTTGATAAACCTTGAATTATACAGGCATCACACTCCATGGGAGCAGCCATATTGAAGTAACTAAGCACAACAATACAATCTGGCTCTCTGATTGGTCAATTCAATAGAAAAGCGCCATCAAGTGGCAGGAATGTGCATCAAATTTTGTGCAACAAAAACACCTTTTTTTAAAAAATGTGCAAGTGTAGACGTGGGAACTTTTTGGAATTTGATTTATTAAATTTAACTTGTTAAATGCATTTATCGTCATTATTTTGACACTTGTCTCTTTATTTTGAGACCAGTCCTTAGGGTTTATTTTGCATTACTCATCTCTATCTATAGCCTCTAAGGCCTACTTTTGTATTCATACGTTTCTCTACGCAACTCCTGATTGGACGCCCATATTTCCTTTGTTCTGTTCAACGTGGTCTCTCATTCAGCCACCCATCTCGTCATCTACAAGACCTACGTTCGTTCTCTTCATTTTTTTTCCTCCTCTTGTTTTACTCTGCAACATAGCTCGTGGCGTACCCCGGGCAAAATAGATTACGATAAATAGGTATATTATCTAGCCACATAGAAAAAACTAGGTTGCCCCCCCAAAGTACTCACAAGGATGAACGCTACGAGATCTGGCCCACCGACTAAGTGTAACAACTGCCTGAACGGTACGAGGCATTCGAGGTTTTGAGCAAATAAGTGGCATGTTTTCGCCCGACGCCATCTATAACACTCGGGTTATTTTCATAGTCTCAAATTATCTGTCGTAGGTGTTTTATATCTCCGCATGTTCGAATTACTTCAACCCTAATAGAAAATAATAATGACTGTCACTAACTGGAGATTTCAGTTGCTGGTCAAGTCCCCGGCATATTCCTATGAGGCTAAAATGTAAAATATCAGTACACCAGTAATGACATCGTGAAGGATCTTCTAAACGTGATAGGCTGATCACCATAATTATGATAGCTGTTCTGATTGAATCTTGGGCATGCGCAGATATGAAACACTTCCGAGGAATAATTTGGGCTCTATCCGAGGAGGTCCCGGATGAATCTGGTAGACACACTTAGCGCACATGCAAGCGTAGGAGAACTTCTCATCCATATGCATTCGCTGGCAATATATGAATAACGTTGGTCGTTGACAGTTACTTCCGACCATGATCACCCCGTCAAGTTATTCGTTGGGCGTTTTGAGAGCGGGATGAAGTATGTTGCGATGATTCGTTCGCTTTCGTTTTTTGTTGAATCGCGTTATAACAAAACGGCGAGTTCAGGCGATATCGGACGTTCTAGAACGAGTATTATGATATATGATACATAAAACTCGATCGTTCCCAGAACGTCCGAGGTGCTTAAAATCGTTAGCTCAAGGTTTGTCTTGTTTCTTCTTGCAGTCGTGGACATGACTTGCTTAGGAGACGAGCGAGGATTCAACTTTAATGGCAGACGGAGAAAATCCCGAAACGGAAGGGAGTGTGTTGCGTGGTCATACATGCTGCAGGAGTTTCCGGATCACAAAAATATAAAGAATATCATCAACGTTGTTAGTGGATGGACCACTTACGTCCGAGACTATGGACTATGCAGAAACCCTGACCTCAGACGAGAGGGTCCGTGGTGCTTTGTCGATTACGACAACCCGGATGTCACGGAGAATTGCGGGATACCTTATTGTCAAGGTAAATTAAAGTCGATGAATTCGCCAAAAAAAAACCGCACAGACTTCTGTTTCGTGACCTTCAATCGGTTTCCAATGTTCAAACGACGGGATTTGAATTTTACTACACGCCAATTAAGAACTGAGCGACAAACGAATGATCCTATCTCAGGTTCCGTTTTGTCGGTGAACGCCCAGTTGCACCTCAGTGGTAGAAGTAAAAGATGCACTCCTTGCATCTCAGCTGTCGCCAATACGTGCCCCTGAGTGACCACCTCTCATGCCGCTATGCTCGCCATTCACGCCAAGTATGAGTCCACATTCGTTTTAGCAAGGGTTCAATACACAGTTTTAATTTATTGATGAATTTTTTAATTCAAATTCCTAGTTTGTATTCTGGCCTACTACAAAATTGCAAACATGTGAGTGCCACAGTTTCCTAAATAAAGGCGCCTCTGGCAAAAACGTGAAATTTGCATGGATTGATGATAAGTTAGATCTATAGCTATACTATGACCTTTGAAAACCCCATAATTTCTTTATACGATGTCGGTTTATGCGCTAACGGCTCTAGCTTTATATCCCTACACTGATTTTCTTACGTCGGCGCAAGTAAACGTTTTTTGTGCTTTTTTGATTTCGATTGCTTACTTTAGCCTTTATGCTTCTGCGTAAAAGTCACACCGTTCATGCGCGCACCCAGGGGGGTCGGGGGCTCGAAGGAACACCCCCCCCCTCCATTTGGCGAAGTGGGCAAAAATCCGCCTCCCAGAAACAAAAAGTCCGAGAAAAATGAGACAAAATTCCTCTAAACCGTCACAAACGCGCAGTTTACAGTGGTGCGCCCGTTTTTTTTTAGTCCGCCCGTTACCGAAAGGTCCACAACGTCAAGAATTCGAGCCCCCCTATATTGAAGGCTGGGTGTTTTATTTGTTTCCCACCGTGATAGGGAGTCGCCGACTTCGTTTTTTTGAAGAATGCGCAATCTGGCCTTCTCGAGAATGTGCCAATTTCAAGATCACTCAAACACCCCCCTCCCCTCTGACGTGGTGGTCATAAGGCCGGTAATCCTCACCACTTGCCGTGTGACTGATATCCGCTGATGCGTCGATAACATTCACCTCCCAGGGGACATTTGAATCTACGAAAATACCCAAGGTATCCGCCCGCATAGCCGCTTGAAAAACGATGACCTGTTAAAGTTGCGTTTCTCCGTTTCACTTTCGAAAATCGAATTTCAAATTTTATTTTTACATTCATAGAATGGTCTCATAATATCCCTCAACGTGATAGGATTGTATTTATGGTGAAATATTGTTTCCGTTCAACGACTCAAGAACACGCTTCAGATTTTACTGGGGTTGGTAGACCCCAAAAATTGAGAAAATTACGCGTGCACTCATTGCTTGTGACTGGAGTCAGTGCCGGCTCAATAAAACGAGATTGGGGGACCGTGCTAATGTTTTAAACCCAAAGCGCTTCGTTTAGAATTCATCATTGACCGGTAAACAGGGATGAAATGTAGCTAATTCCTAAATCTCTGAATGCTTGGTCAAATTAATTAGAAACAAAACATATAGCGACGATGTAAATATGAAGTAGGTTGAAAGTTGCCAAATATTTTTAAAAAGTTTTGTGTCAAAAATAATCCGCAGAAAATCAATCAACCGTATCCAGTAAGTATCGTGACGTGGTTTTGGGGAATAACACTGCATGATCGGCCGGCTATGTGAATCCCCAAGGTACGTCATCAGTGCAAAGGTCACCTATTTGCAGATTTGTTTGTTTTCACCTTTACAAGTTGTCAATGAATACAACTGTACTTTGTTTAGCTCAGATGATGTTCGTTGTTTAGTTCCTGTTACACATTAGCATACGGTTAGGAGCATGTGAATACATCTTTAAGCGATTGGTCGACAAGACTGGACTGATCAACCAAGCAGATTTCTCACCGCAGGTGCCTCACGAGTGTCTTGTATTAATGGAACGCAGCCCTGATTTCAATTTCAGTACCAGATATTTCTTGCTTACGTGACGACAGGGGATTTGGCTACAGAGGCTCACATGGGATAGCGGACAACGGTGAGCAATGCACGTCATGGAAAACTTGCATAAACAAATTGAACGGCCTTCGCCACATACCTAAATCGAACAAGGAAGTGATCAGGAAAGTGTGGACGACGTCATGGCGTGGAAGAGACAGCAAGGCATGTAGAAACCCCGACAATGATGTCAGTCCATGGTGTTTCACCACTCGCGAGTGTAAAAAGGAATACTGCAAGAATCGGATCCACTTGTGCGATTTCGGTAACTTTTAAATTACAAGGACACCATCTTACCTTAAGAAAACCTCTTAGCCTTGGAAACCAAGGAAAATGAATCCGCATTCCTGTTATTAGTTTCGCTTTAATCCCACCTGACTGTTATTCTAGTTTCGTGATACTGTTAAGTCAATCACGGCCTTGAAAATTTATCATACGCTCTGGAGATGCTGGTCGACCCACAGCTCAGCGAGTGGTTTACTCGCTAACCCGCCCTGTGTCACCTGCATGTGCACCAGCCTAATTAATTCATCGTCATAACGAATGTACCAATCTCTTGCGCACATCTAGTCAGATGAATATAGTTCCCATACCGCTGACTACTGT
Organism: Phoronis australis; assembly: GCA_002633005.1. Lineage (NCBI taxonomy): Eukaryota > Metazoa > Phoronida > Phoronidae > Phoronis > Phoronis australis. The sequence continues at coordinate 389,503 of NMRA01000205.1, forward strand.
TTGTCAGATTTACAAACGTAATTTTCACAGTCTCCTGCCTTCACTGTTGTTACAAAACATAATTGGATGAGAAAAGCACTATGAGCTGTTAGTCTCGAATTATCGAAATGTGGGGTGACTAGCTAACTCGAACCCATCTAATCTTAAACCTCTCGTTCACAATACACATAATCCACTAACTCGAAGTCACCTTAGCGTCATCTTAGCGTAAGGTTACTTTAAGTCCTCGTAACTTAAGGTGGTCTTGAGGTCATCTGAACACCACCTCTACTCTGAAGTGTTGAAAATACCATGCAGTAGCGGTGTGTGATTACTTATAAAGAACGTTCGCTTAATAATTCATTGTTGAATTTGTCATTGTTTGTATGAATGCTAATGATATTGTTTTCGAGTTTGTTGTCGTTGTTCTTCTTCGTCTTCTATTGCTTCTTCTTCATATCGCCATGATGACGACGACGACGATGATGATGATGATGATGCTGACCACCATCATTATTATTTTCATGTTTTATTGCTATTATTTTTAAAGACTGTTATGTGTAATCGTGTAATTCTAATAACGCTTTACAGTGATCTTAGAGGAGAATGCCACCCGATTCAATTAGCCTTTTTTCCGTCTTAATCGGTCTATATCCGCATCACCTCGTATACGCGGTCGATTTTACCACGCCGAGGGGTGTTGGGTTAACCTGTGAGGAAGGTGAGTAAACGACGCAGCGACGTCAGTGGTTCTTCTGCAGAGTGAGTGCCGCTATGGTGTTGAGTATCGTTCCCGCTTGGGCGAACTGTGAAGCTGCAGGAAAACTGGTATATCGTTTTTTTCTTTTTTCGATTTCCTCCGCGAGAGCCCGAAATGCTTCGGAAGTGGCTCGCGACAGCGAAGATTGAAAAGTACGCCGTTGATACCAAGTATGAAGCCGTGAAACATCTTTGTGAGTTTGGCCGGCATTTCGTCGACAGTGATTTCACTAACGAATACCGGCTTACCAAACAGCTCATGCCAGGGCAGAAAAAGAGATGCCATGTTGACATATTGTGCGTTCTGTTTCAAAAAGAATTATTCTCAACCTAACCAATGCATGCTTACATAAAACTGAACAAAATGTCAAAGTTTGTCTCATTAGATACTACTTGTAATGCTTTGGAGTGTTCGTGAGTGCAAATGTTTTGAGAACTGAGCCAGCAATGAATAAATCACTGTGTTACGGGCTTCAAATGCAATAAAGCTAATTGACCGGGCATCGAGGCCGTGTGAGCGCATGCTAATTCAGTGTTTGCTGACAGAATGTTGTTCACAATGAATAATTCGGTTTTATATGCTATGGTCAGATGTTAGGGTAATCTTTATTTACATATACATGTACATTATTCGAATCATTGTTACTGTACCAATTTTGCCCTGGAAAGGGAAATTCGTGGCCCTCGACGAGTAAGTAGATTTGCATTTTCGCGGCTAGTTCACAAACATGATCACGTGCACATTACTTCTGTGTCTCACTGTGTAGTCTTTTCGTGACTGGAAATTTAGTTTACAACTTCGGCTAGTTTATGTTCGTGATGCCTTCAAGAGTCCGGACGCGACGGGCCTGGTCGTATTCCGACGGAGTCACTGGAGGGGATAACAAGCGAAAAATCGCAAGTCTAACATTACAATACACACCTATGTTCTCCTGTCTTGTTTTCACGGAAGAATAATTCAAATTTATCACCGAACAGACCACAAACTCCCGCGACCGACCTTGGTCAATTGGCCTACCGAACTGTGTAGGCTACGGTACGTTCAATTACTATAAATCCGTGACAGCGAAATAAAACAACACGTTTGTTCAAGAACTCGGTGTGTTTCTAAGGGTTTTACGTGGATTTGTGATTATTTATTGACGGAAAACGATGAATTCAAGCGATAAGATGACACCAGTAAGCGTGTTGTGAACTGCTGAACAGACTACGTTCGAACCTGTGACGTCATTGGTTATTTTCAACACCTCCGTCTGCCATTAGGTGTCAGGTAAAAGAACTGTACTTGCTGTTATCGAGTAAAACTAATCGATTTAAATTGATACAAATTAGGTTGTTTTTGGGTGGCATTCTCCTTTAAGTAACGGATCGCCGTACTTTAGGTTGCTTCAAGTTAGTCACCCCAGCTGCTCAATAACACCCTGATCATTTATGCCCCTAAGAGAACACTAGCGTGTACGCGCTAGTTCTGGCTCACGTAGTAAATGCAGACAGATAGTTAGTGACATTTGGGCCTTCCCAGGCCTTAGTTGGTCCCACGTCGTATGCAATATTCTTTCTATTCAACTGTCCGTTGTCAATCTAACAAGCAAGACATTGGCAAACACAGATCATTCGATGCTCCTCTTCACTCGGTCCACGTGTTTCACCGCACATTAACGCGTGCTCTTCATTCTTACCATGGCCTTGAAACATTTCAATTGAAACATTTAGAATTGAATTTCCGGAAGTCGTTTGACGAGCTTATGAGGAATCCTCAAGTTCGATGTCGGCTATGCCTTTTTACAATATCATCAAATAGCCATTGGTCACAAGTGACCGGTGACATCCTACCCGACTCTTTCACACCGAGGGCTCATCAGATATAACCAGGGACATTGGGAAGAAGACAGTGCATGAACTACTCTCAACCACTTACCCCATGTTGTGCGTCTACTACTACTTTGTAGCGTAGAATAGATTATTGTTTTATAAAAAATGTAATTTATAGTTTGTAAGGGGATACTTCAGTCCTTTGGATCAAAAGAGAAGGTACTTAACTTATCGCCAGCTAGAGGACCGGCAATAGTCCCCGTCGTGCTTCCGCAAAGCTTTCCGCTTTGACATGTTCAGTTACATCTTTTAATTAGCATGTGAGTTGAGTAAGGAATTCCATGGCTTAGAGGCTGCACCGCACTTAGGCCCGTCTGTTGAATAGTCATTGGACTCGTTTTTTTCTTCTTAAGGTTCTTCTGTCGCCCACCGTAAGCCGTCGAGGCAGTCCTCTCAGGGATCGTCTGCTTTGGCCGTAGACGGAAACCCTGACACATGCTCTCAAACCGACGGGACAGCAAGACAATGGTGGATGGTCAACCTCCTGTATTTTTATTTCATCAATGGACTCAGGATACGCGTGGGTATGACCTTACCAATGATGATGCCAACAATTCTTAATTTCCTACTAGGAAATTAGACTTAAAACAGTATCCAAAATCTCTTCTAACCAGGAATTTAAAGACTCTCCTCTACACCACAAACATTTGGTGTATAGAAACTTGATTTACCATCAAGCTTGGGTAAGAGCTCGCGTTATTCGTGACGAACTGGATCATCTCATTTCGCGGGGCACTAAATCATTATATGCGATATCGAGAGATGAACTAGTGCATGCGGTAAAACTTCCTCATGCCGTAAGGATCTCAGAAATGGGTTTTATAACCGCACACTGAATCAAAGTTGCATTTAGATCATGTACAGTGTTCCACAATCTCAAAAATTGTTTTTGAAAGGAAATGGGCATCTGGCCAAGTCATTTGATGTGGTAGTGTCTCGACACGAGAAATATGGCCAACGCGTCTGCCTCGAGAACGCGATCATGCCTGGCGCGGGAAAACACTTCACAATTCACTGTGGCAAGCGGTACAAGGCACAGTACGTGAAGATTCAAAGCAATCTAGGCTCTGGTCGCATCGCTCTCTGTGAGGTGCACGTGATCACGGGTGAGTACGAAAGCTGTAATGGTAATTGCTTAGAAAACGAAATTGCTTTTGTTCACAACAGTGAACCTAATGACTATGTCTAGCTAAACGGTGAGGAACCATCGATTACGCCTTAATTCGTATACCATTACGTTACAGACAGTGAGCCGTTCTACCCAGTTACTAACGCTAAGCCTGCTGCAACGTCAGACCCGTCAGGAAGAGCTTCGCTGGCACTCGACGGGAACGTTTACACATGCATCGATCTAAACAGTAGGCAAGACAGGCGGCATTATTGGAAGGTGGAACTGTTGGCCAGCTACAAAGTACTTGGTGTTAAGTTAACTAGCACGCCACAGCAAGGCAGGTACCTAATAAACATTCACATTGGTGTGTTGCACTCAGGTTTCACATCATTGAACTTACAAATGCGCATATTAAACAGGCGATTCCAACTGACCGCACTATCGGACAATGTCGTGATTGACAACGAAAAATGAAAAACTACCGGAGTGGGACGCAAAATATCATTCGATGTCTTCTACGATCTAAGCTCAGAAACGTTTCAAAAACTAGATCAGTTATACTGGACGTTTGTTTACCTTCCCAACAGAGGAGAGTAGAATTCGGTTTCTGGTTATTTGTTACAGGTACTAGTAGTAAGCTTAGACTCGTCGGTAGCAGAAGAGGAAACGAAGGCCTAGTGGAAATTTATCTCAGAAGACGTGGTAGGTGGGGCGCCGTGTGCCAGTACATGTGGGGACCGGAGGACGCCATGGTGGCTTGTCATCAACTGGGTTACCAGTAGGTTTTGCCAGTAGGAGCTGCATTAGCATTGCAGCTTTCCCGCGCGTAGTGAATTCAAAGTCCCATGTTGGCTTTAAGCCTTCTTGGCTGCGCATAACTGTCTAAGCTATTGGTGTCTCATACACTAACAAGTGCAACTCAAAGCGTTGAGGTGCACCGATGACTATCGTATTGCCGCCGTATATTCAAATGAATGCTTTTTTCGTGGTCCTTTTTAATCAAGTGGTTTGCATATTGGCGTATGAGTAAAATCTCCGCGCATAAGTGGACGTAATATACCTTGCAAAGGCACTTGCATTAAGTCGCATATAGGCTCGCCCGTTTGACTACCACAATGCCTTCCAATGTTTTTACGTTTCCTTTTGTACCTTTGGGGTTCCTTGGCGTATTTTCGAAAAATATTTAGTAAATAGTTTTGTGGTACCGTATTGCTGCGCCTTTAGGTCTGTGGGCTTATATCCGAAATAATATGCCTTTTTTAACCAAGTGGTTCGCATATTGGCGCTCGCGCCAAAGTTTTGCATATAAGCGCAGTTCCACACTTGCTGGTTCCGCCCTGCGTGTCCGAATCCGAGCACGAAGGTATCACGCAGTGGCACGCGTTTTATCACTGGTTGATGTCAAACCTCGGTAGTCATTGGCTATCTTTACAACAAATAAAGACAATGGCGGACTATGAACGGTTTTTAGCCTTGTCAGTTGGCGTGACAGCAACTACTTCATTTGTACAGTAATGCGGTTTAGCCGCGTGCTTGAAGCAACAAGGCATGCATGTACAGATCCACACACATCTGGCTGATTAACCGGTGTGATATTCACCTTGTGTGAATACAGGACACCAACGTAAGCAAAAGTCAGCGACAGTAGAAAAATGCACTACGAAAAGGCACAACACAATTTTCCGATTCACATTTCTTGAACATGAATTAAGCACCGTCACGGCAAACTAGGCCTATATCCACATTTACACTTCCTCCATCAGACATGCCATTTTGTTTACGTAAAGCGGTATAACTGTTGAGAATTCGACCAGCCAATCAGAAACTCCGGTGTAAAAAAATTCCCGAGGAAATTTAAATGATACCTGCGTATTCACTACCACCAAGCGGGCAGGCACGGAACCACTGCAGCGAGAGTTCCCGGCACACACTGGGGCGGGCGGAAAGGAAAGGCGCGGCAATACGGTAAACCGCAAACGGCGTGATTCTAGGCCTGTTTTCACTGTTGTAAAATGGTCACTAGGTGGCACAGTGTATGTCGAATCCGACAGCAAATGGGAAGGCGTCGTCGCCGATACGATGTCTGAAAGACTATGAGCAATTGTTGAACGAAAGAGAGCTGACGAACCGTCCAATCCTAAATGTCAGAATGTACTTAAACAGTAGTGTAAGATATTGGCTTTAGCAGTCATTCGCCCACTGAACTTGTGTCTTCGTCTTACCATCCGTACGTTAGGGAAAACACATGGTAAATTTCCCAACTAGGATCCTGTTAGTTTTAACATTCCTTAAGAGATAGGGCCGAGGACATAAAAATATCACCACTAGGGTCACCATAATAGCCAAGCCCGTCCGAAAATCAACGTCACACGTGGCCTTCTCATCAGTAACACATAATAAATATCAATTTTGATAATGAACCTTTTGTTAATTTGGCCGAAAGAGAGACGGACACCAACAGAAGACCGAAAACAATACGATTGGTCACTATGCGNGGCACAGTGTATGTCGAATCCGACAGCAAATGGGAAGGCGTCGTCGCCGATACGATGTCTGAAAGATTATGAGCAATTGTTGAACGAAAGAGAGCTGACGAACCGTCCAATCCTAAATGTCAGAATGTACTTAAACAGTAGTGTAAGATATTGGCTTTAGCAGTCATTCGCCCACTGAACTTGTTTCTTCGTCTTACCATCCGTACGTTAGGGAAAACACATGGTAAATTTCCCAACTAGGATCCTGTTAGTTTTAACATTCCTTAAGAGATAGGGCCGAGGACATAAAAATATCACCACTAGGGTCACCATAATAGCCAAGCCCGTCCGAAAATCAACGTCACACGTGGCCTTCTCATCAGTAACACATAATAAATATCAATTTTGATAATGAACCTTTTGTTAATTTGGCCGAAAGAGAGACGGACACCAACAGAAGACCGAAAACAATACGATTGGTCACTATGCGTCGCAGAATACGTTGAATCTGTGATAGAAATCACTAGGCACTATTTTCCCTCAGAAACCTGTTCGTTTAATATTTCATGAAAGTCCCGCGCCAAGACAGATGCAAACGCAAACATTGTCACTAAGGGGCACACCAGTAACCGTATCCCGGGTCCTAAATACCTCATCAACTGGGTTAGTGGGAGGTTCAGCACCGGACGTGGGACTCCAGACTCCCAGACAGCAATACGCACCCACAAATAAATATGTGCGCGCGCGTGCGTGCATGCGCGTGTTTGTATGGGCGCATAAAACTCCTGGTGATAAAGAATAGTTAAATTCCCCGTCGTATAATGGTCCTAAAACTGTACACCAGCCAGAATCAACTGGTTTAACTTCGCCGCTGGCAACGGAGGCTCTTTCTTTAATGGCTCCAGACCAAATACCTCTCATTGTCTTTTAGTGAAGGGGTTGCACAAGTCGTTCGAACGCCGAAGTTTGGAATTTCAAAACTACCGGATGCGTTCATGACAGCAGTTGAATGCAGGGGCAACGAGTTAAGTTTGGACGACTGCCCGCATGACGATTCGAATAAACACCGTTGCCATTACTCTGCATCAGTTATCTGCCAGGGCCTCAAATGTAGGTTTGTACGCATTTAATATTTCACAAACGACGAAGATAATGCCGCCTTTAAAATATTGTTCGCATCCCCTCCCTCTCCCGACCAAGTTAACTTATTTTTAACATGTCGTGTTTAAGGTGCACTCATTCTGTAGCTCCAGTTTACAAATGTTGTGTATTACTGAAAACTGCCCGGCATCAAATAACATATTTCGAGTAGCGCACAAATTTTACGACCGGCAACGGGAAGGAAACAAAAAGTTTTGAATTTCCTTCAGTTTAAGCGACTATCCCGCCGTTCAAGAAGCGAACTTTTAAGTTTGAAGCACTTACCGCTATAACATTGGTCTCAACTTGTTCCTTAAATACTCAGATCAGAAGTGACTGGGTTTGCCACCTCATTATTCCTGTAGAGCATAAAATGACACGACCATGACAAGCCAACTTGTAGACTGAGACCAGTTTCGAAACGGTATGCGGTCTAAATCAAAAGTTGGATTAAAAGATGGAAAGCGGTACAACTAGGTCACTAAAGTCTTTTACACAATGCTCTATTATTCTCATCGACTTTCAAAAGTCTGCCGGGAACAAGTTTTGAAAGCACCTTTCAAGTTACCAAATTCAATGACTGGGTATAAGCACAAGTAACGCTAATGACTACCTAGGAAGACCGAGCAAACGAACCAGAGCATCCATTTTGCGACATCATGTGTGAAAAGGTTCGGATGATTCAGTAGCAAGAGACAGGAATAACTTTGAATATTAACAGCAAAAAAAAGAGTTCAGTGCCAATACTAAATTGATCAGTTATTCTTTCCAGCCGATTCACTCGACGACGTCGAGGTAAGCGTGCTGACTGAAACCTCTACGATACCTTGCGCCTCACACGAAGGGCCAAACTCCATAGAGTTGCAATTAACATGCGAAAATCCAACGAAAGGTGAAGCGGTGCGCATATCGCCCACAAAGGCAGACAAGCGCTTGATCATCTGCGAGGTAGAAGTAAACGTGGGTGAGCCACAAATCTGCATTCATCTTTGACATTGAGTAAATTACAAGCATGTTTAAATCGGCTGTCCTCTTCAATACGACAAGCACTCGCGTAGTGGTATAGGGAAATAAATTGATACAACTGCTGCTCATGTAAATCGCTCGTGCATATTACGTTTACTGGCACACAGACAATAAGGATAAAGGTGAATGCTCGATTACGCTACATGTTTATTTGCAATCAAGATCTGGCTTGTGGACCATCTTCCCCAGTTAACTGGAAAGTGCCAAATTCTCCACATGAAGGATGATGTTGCTACCGTCGAACGACTATTACCAAATGCACGAAGAGAGGCATTTTTCTGCTGTAGGAAAACAGGAAATTCCGTGCATTGTTTCAGAGTTTCCCGTCGCTTACAGAAAACCAGCACTACAATCGTCAACCCTCAGCGCCAACGTCGCGTCAAGATCCACCGACGGTGTGCATGATGGACCCCTTCGCCACTCGTGCTCGCAGACGATGTTCTCCCACCAACCGTGGTGGAGCGTGGATCTGCAAAGCGTCTACTACGTGAGAGGCGTCAAGATTTATTCAGGTACCATTTTCGGCTGGCTCCAGAAGCTGACAGGTCCACGATTAAAGACAATCTCTCAAAGTCATGTTCTAGTTAACCGATTTGTTGGTCGAATTTAAGACACGTCCATAAATTCGTATGATGAATAGTTCTTCTGTTAAAAACAAGTGATGACATTCAAACTATTTTTGACCACATTGGATGTATTTAACAATAAAGTTCATTGACCTAAAAACGCCATTTACAGTGGTGCACCTAAAAGCAGACGGAATTCAAATAGATGTCATAGAAAGCCAATAGTAAACATGAGCCATTTCATGAAAATAACCTCTGTAGAAACTGTAGATTTAGAAATGAGAGGGAGAGGTATGTCACAATTCACACGTTCTAGACGTGACCGAAGCTTTAAAGCCGACATGTGACACACAATTCTGTTTCCGCTTTACACGGTTTCTCAGTGGCGGAAGCATTCACTTCCACTGGGCTGATCTAGGCACAGCTGTATTATAATTTCTTGCAACTCATCTACGAGAAATTGCCTTACGTCATTAAAAAGGGCTTATATAATACCCACTCAGTAATTATCATTTCAGGATTTAAAATGGACAATTTTAAGGTCAGTGTTTCGGGAAGACGTTGTTTCCGCTACATCGGTACTGAAATTCCTTCCTACTTCTCGAGAGATTGCAACTCTCCAAGAAAAGGGCAACTGGTGACTATTCAGATACAAAGTACACGGAAGCACAGTCTTCGCATATGCGAGGTGGACGTCATTACAATCACCGGTTGGTAATCAACAACTTTTCCGGATAAAAGCAACGCCTGGGTGACAATTTATACTTCCTTTTCAAGCCAATATTGTCTTGTTCTTTCCCAGAATCTTCTCCACGATATCGTCAGATTCCAGAGATGGAAACGATCACCAAATGTCCCCAAAGTCCGAAAGTAATTGTCTTAAGTTGGAGGATGTAAACCTTGACACGCTTCGTCTACTAACAGCAGTCTCCGCTTTTAAATTAGTAGGAAATACTAAAAAAGAATAGTTTCCATTTCTTTCGCGATATAATGAAGTCTCGCCCTGAGTTTTCCATTCCACAATGATCCGTAGCGTTTTCATCAGAAGTGATATTTAAAATTCTGAAACGGTTTTCACGTCCACTTTAAATACTTCAGTTGCTGAAGCATTTGCATGAATCACTCTGAAGTTCATTTTCAAAAAGGCAGCGCAAAAGCAACCATGGAGCCTTTCACACACACCAACTTGGGCAGTGACGCACGAATTACGTGTACAGCAAACGTGAATGATAAGGAAGGTATACAAACAGTAAAAATCTCGAAAGATGGCAAAGCCGTAATGGTCCGCGACTCCTCCGGCCACAGGAACATCTTTGGTAACAAGAGGCTGAAGGCGTATGGTATCGGATTGACGGAAACCCTTGTGCTGAAGGAGGTCACCAGAATCGACGACGGCACGGAGTATTCGTGCAGAGTTACGTCGACACTCGGCATCGAAGCTTGGAGCTCCACCATAATTATAGTGAATGGTAAGTGAAGCCGCAAGTCGTAGTGGTTCCTATAACTGTTGTCTTAGAGTGGAGAAACGAACTATGCCAATACACTTCTCTTCAAATATTTTGCATCGAAGCACCAAGCCAAGCAATTCTGCCATAACTGAGTTGCCGTCATTCCAAGACTGGACCTTCGTTTATGTTGGTCACAATTTTCAGACATGTTCAGGGGTATTAAACGAGAAGTGGCCGAGATGCCTCCCATAACATTCGGCTATTTAGGCGAAGACACGCTGGTCAATTGCACCGTCAAATTAGAGACCTCACGCAATGAGCGATTGGCACAGATACAGTACAGTCGCGAGGGAAAAACCGTCGTCAACTACAGTGCCGCTGACGTGTTGTTACCGGGATACGATGACAGATACGACATAAAACACCACGGCACGGTGTATTCCCTTGTTGTTAAGAACACCGCTACCAGCGAACAAGGCGTCAGGTTTTCTTGTCGGGTAGCTACCAGTATTGGTTATGGAGGAGCAGAAACTACGTTTTCTATCGGTGGTAAGCACAAGTTAATCTTTCTCATCAAACTCAAAACAGGCACGCAGGAGGTCGTAATCGTTAAGACAAAAAGCACCTGAGATCTATGGAGGAATGTTCAAGCCGGCTACATGGGGCAGATCCCTTCTGTGGGTAAATTGCGCGTTTGCTATTTTTTTCAGAACTTCCCAAAATGCCAAAACTCAGCATAAACCCAGTAGCACACGTCCGCTATCTTACACTAGGCACGTTGGTTATCGTGGAGTGCGAAGCCTCCGTAGGTCTACCTCGGAGCCAAAACACGTCCGTGACGATCGTGGTAATGAAATCCTCTGCAGCAGAACAAATTCTTGTTGGTCCTGAACACAGCCGCCTCGTGGACGATAAGACGTCGACATTTAACAATACGATCGACTTCAATGTAGATTACAGTTACAACGGCGCCATATTTAGGTAACTTAGAAAATTTAAAGTCCGAATCTCAGAATGAACAAAAACACTTTTCCGTGAAAAGCCATATTTGGCTTACTTGCTAAGTGGTTGATATAAACACCTTTATTCGTGTAGGCCTTCTTCGGTATTTGTTTTAGGTGTATTGCAAGCAACGCTGCATCGCCGCCCAGGGTCACTATCGCAAACACTATTCGTTACGAGATTACAGGTACGCCTATACAAATCCCACGCTTGCATTTTTAGACTATTACAGTTTAGAGAACACGACAATCGTAACCGATTTATAAATTCATAGTTGCAGCTCAGGTATTTTTATGGCCTCAGATATCCTCGGTTAGGACTGAAAAGCACCGAGGAATTCCAAATGATTTTGAAAAAAGTGGTAAACCCAAAATGGTCTCGTTTCAGTGTTGAAAATAACAGACCCAAGGCGTAAGTAGACACTGGTGTTTCAAAAATAACTATTTAATTAAAAATTACATTTAAATCAATTCGTTTTATTTGATTTGAGCAGAATAAAAACGGTGAAACTTCCAGTATATTATGAATAAAACATGGCGTATGTCGTTTTAGATTGTTTCAAATCTGCCACCGGGTGCAAAAATGGTGCCTGGTGCACCATGGAGACAGGTTTGTGCTCGTGCCTCCAAGGTTACCAGGGAAAGTCGTGTACGGAGGACATAGACGAGTGTAAACTGGTGCCATACCCATGCCATGTGAACGCCACATGTCATAACGCTATTGGGTCATTCAAATGTCGATGTAAGAAAGGTCAGGTTGGCAACGGACAGTTTTGCAGAGGTAAATAATTTTGTTTTATAGCGACTTCTTGGTCAATATTTTCTAAAAAAGTTACACTCTTGCCCAGTCATCCAGAGGGGGCGACGTGACAGAGTGTAAGCCTATCAATTTCAGTTTATAGGTATTGTAAATGCCATCAGTAATAAAACTTGGAGAAAGGGGAATAAATGTATTAAAAAATCTTCAAGCGATTTTTGATTATATTTACTCCAACGGATGAAAAAGAACAGCGCCCGCAATATTTTAATGTCAGAGTTAAGCTCTCAAATAGGGAGAGACAAAAATATCATTTCGCTTTACTAGTAATGCCGCTGTTTTGTTTTGTTTTTCTCCAGAGGAGAACATCAAGGACAAACTGAAGTGGCTTATTCCTCTCGTGTTACTAAATATCTTCTTCATCCCTTTCATCATCGGCACCTTCGTCTTCTTGAGAAGGAAAATCAGGTATGCGACTTCCGTCTAAAAGTCCCCCTCCCAGCGTCCTCAGCAATCACGCGTGTGATATTTTCAACCATCGCTGAAACGTTGTAACAGTGAACAGCTGTTCACTGCAACACATATTAGTTATAACATCCTCAGCCTCAGAACCCCTGTCATTTGGCGTATTAGCTGGTGAGTCTGTGCTTCCTGTTGGAGCACCGCCTGGTATGGAGTCTGACTTGAAACCACAACAAACCACACACAAGGGTCTGTTTGTTGTGGTTTTCAGTTGCAATGATTGAAGCAGTGGCGGAACTAGGATACCATAAGGGGGGGCCCAACATGTTGGCTCGGGGAATTGGGCAAAGCGCGATTGTATGTACAGCTCAGGCAAGAGCGGGAGCCGAGTATGTGAACCTTCTGTTCGAAGAATCTACCAGTGGACTAAAAAAACGGGATCGCCGCGATCTGGGAGCACCCCTTCTTCCCGTCCTAGTTGTTTACTCAATATTTCCTCACGCTTCACGCTGTTGCTGTTCCATTTTTGCTTGCGGCAGCCAAGGAGGGGGGGGGGAGCAGGCCTATGAATCCGCCTATGTGAAGATTGCATATAGCTTGTTTGCAGAATGGGAAAACCAACAAAACCCTTTCAAGTTTCAAGGCTTCTGTCCCACTTTCACTGTTCATAACATTTAGTGAATATGATAAACTTCCAACAAAGTTCAAAGCCTCTATAAGCTGGCCTTCCGCCACAAAAACAACGGATTTACAGCACTTACCATTACGGTCTCAACTTTTCCTTAAAACGAACCCGATTTTGATGATTCAAGCCAATCCTCATTCGGTCTAATGCATCATAGGTGTCAATCTTGATAGATAAAAGCAGGACTAAACTAAAAACTCATACTCCCAATGCCACAGATTGGATGTTAAAGTGCTTGCTGGATAGCGGTCCTTCCCTACAGTTGACGATTTTAATCTTGCTTTTTTCTCACCTTATTTCTTTTGTATTATGCTAACTTAATGTTTGGAGAGGTATCACAGATAACGTCTGGCATCTGGGCAAGCGAAAGATCCAACTGTTCCCAAGTCTAGAAAAAAGGGTTTCCCTAATTAGACGTCCTTAGAATTTCAAGACGTAAAAGAGCAGCTGAAGAGCTTCCATCTTGCTATTGCGATTTGTTTTGGGCGCTTCCTTATTTTACCTAGACTACTAAGTGTTGTCTAACTCACTTTTTATAATCCATTTTCAGAGCAAAAGCGAAGAAAAATACAACTGGAACCAAGACGATAAACCGAGATTATCGTTATTCAATATTGACAGCATATAGACGCCCTGATCCGAATGCAAAGATTTTGCCAGATGCTGACACATTAGGCAGGTCGGAGGAGTGTAATAATGAGCAGAACAAAGATAAGGACGATGACGATGACGATTATGATGACGATGATAACTGAGGAACAGCAAAGGGAAGGACGTGGAAGACTCGGAATGTGCCGGTGCCCATAACAATCAAAAAATAATTGAACTAAGGGACGTGACACAGTCACTGACTCACCACTGCCCACGAATCCAAGTGTTCATGCAGTAACAGGACAAACGTATTTGTATTCTCATACTTTGTGATTTATCAGTGTTCACATTACATATAAGTGAGGGTTTGTGATGATCTTACTATTAATAATAATAATTAATGTATGATGCTGTACAGATTTATGAACATAAATAATTATGAAATTGTGTAAACAACTTCACTGAGAAAATAAGAGTGTATAGGGAAACATGGGAAATTATACACAGGCAAAATTATCTCCAAAGACAATTATGATCAATGTACTTGGCTGACCTCTTCCTCAGTGATGTAATTTTCCCCAGCAGGTGGCGTGGAAAACAATGCATTGCACACTAGATTGATGAGAGGTGATGAGGTTGGTCTCCACGTTAGAACAGTACACAATGCATTGTTTTTCAAGCCACCCGCTGAGGAAAATGTCAGACATGATGTTTTCTGAGCTTGTGTTCAGAATGTTGCCACAAACAACTAATTGACAAATAGTGGGTAATTATATGTAACCTGACAACTCTGCAATAGTTATTCTTAACACATTTTAGTTGCTTTACTTATATTTTGACATTTTTTCAGTTTACCCAAGAACCAGTCTTGTTTTTAGGGTAAACATTGTTGAACAAATGGTCTTGCAAGATCTTTAGACAGGCAATCACTCTGTCCTAGACGAAGACACACCCACCAACTGCCAATCAAATAGTGACACTTAGAAGTTCTTTCTGGAGTACATGCACATTGCGTCCTCGGGTACTGTTGTATATTTGTCCATCACTAAACTCCTCATGTTCACCACCTGACGATTCACATTCTAATTTTGCTGTAACCAATAAAACAGAGAATTACTTCTAATCTACAAAAACTAAAATTTTTACTTTTAAATTACTTAACATGATTTGAAGCTACGTGATGAAACGTTATTAAATAATTCAAACGACTCTTGAACATTCATCATCAACAAAATGAAAAAAGGACAATACAATGCAATATTCTCAATAATATTACTGTTCAAACTCTGTTAGCTCACATGATACTTTTTGCTCATTACAAAAATCAACCTAAGAAATGCCCACGAAGTCAATAACACCATCTTCAATGACACGTGCCAGCAACAGAAAATTGATTTAAAGACAATGTTCAATAGGTTGTTTAATGTTAGTTTTGCTAAAAACTTTACCTGACGAGCATTTGAACATGTTGACAGCGGGTAGGCGGAGATAACCAGTTACCAACGGCAACATGTTGATCGATATTAGACCATTGCCATTGGTGAGAGCAACAACCCCTGAAAAATTAACTGGAATGTGGAAGTCTAGAAAAAGAACCAGCAGCAACAGAGGTCAGACATTCTAACACCAGATATCCACTTCTTAGAACAGATTTCGGGTCAGTGATACAGCACTGACACATCCTAATTCATCACTAAAAACCTTATCAGAAATAACTGTTTATTTCGCAAACTAATCTGACCTTAGATTACCACAATCACAATTTCACTAGAAAAATTTAGTTCCAATTATTGGCACAGCAGTCAAATCGAGAACCAATTCCTGTTTGGGGAGATTTTGTGAGAACCATTCCTGAGGCTACCCAGAATAGATTATAACAAATAAATGAATATCCTTACCTGTACGTTTTTCATCGCTAGCAATAGCCCAGCTACTCCTGTCTGGTGACACCTCATAGACCAGCTGGTCATGTGTACAGTTAATGTCCAGACTATCAATCTCTACTTCAAGTAGACACAAGTCTCCGACGCAACACTCCTCACCCGACTTGGGAGTGACATTACAGCGCACTTCATAGAGGGTCTAAACAAATGAATTAAGACTGTAGTTTGCACCCAGTTACAATGTTTAGAAGGCATTAGTCCATTGAAGAGAAAACATGACAAGTACAAATTGTGCGTTATTTTTCATACTGGACAAAATTGCATTCATTACCAATCATCAAGGTAGCCATTATCTGTTTAACCAGTAGGCAACCAGTCTGACAACATTTATTATGATTGTGTAATAATCTGAACACAATGGATCAGAAAATGTGGCCAACTCCACCCATAGACTTGCTGCGAATAAGATGGCTACAGGTTTATCACACGCCAATTCATGACTCACAACAGCCAGTGGGTATTGCAGGGGGTTTGTCACGGAAAAACATAACGTTTTCTGCAACCATGGATCAGTGTAAGCCTATTTCTAAGATTTGGTACAAGCTCCAGCCTTGAGCAAAATAACTAATTTTCACCGTCCCTGACAGGAGAATTTTACCGTATTGCTAATAACAGAGAGAGGGGGAGAAGAAGAGGGGGGGAGGGAGCGGGAGAAAGATAATACATTTAACTTAAATTCAATTGGTACAGTACAACAGAAACAAAACAAAATATTCTTTAAATGGAATCTCATGGTTGAACCAGAGCAAATGGAAATACATACATTATAGCTAGATAATGAGAAGTCAGTTGTGCATTCCCTAGCCTCTCCAGTGCCAGCTTCTTGATACTCGATACTAAACCAACAGGTCAGGTCAGGAGTCTCTGGGGTGTTGTTGACTAACTGCCACAGATACACTGCTGTTTGATCGATACTAACACACTGAAACAGGAAATGAGAATTTGAGACTAATTCAACATGTCATGTAGTGTTGACCAACTGGTATATAGATTAACCATTGTTACTTCTGTTAGTTCTGGCATGCAAAATAAAATTACGCTATACTACACTATAGATCATAGACAACGTAGTCGGAACTAGTAAACATTTTTTAAAAATTCCCAAAGGGGGTGCCACTTACTTTGTGTGCCAACATTGGAAAATTCTGGTACTTTCGTACAGCTACGCAGAAAACATTTTGGCACCAAAATGTTCTAAACATCTCCCTTCAGTAGGAATCTGAGTGTCTTGAGTATTTTTGGCAATTGTTCAGGAAGTATGATTGCAAAATTCAAGGTCTAATGACGCAGCAAACAACCATAATGAGCAGATGTATATGACCAACTAAAGTAATGCCCAAACTAGGCGCTGCTAACGAATAAGGATGCCGCAATTTGCGTGCAAGATCAAATGTCTTGTGGATTGTAAATATACAGAGATGAGGGTTTACGTTCTATAATCTATAGCTACATTTAGAACCTTATGGTAAATATGAGTTTATTCTTCCTTAATGAAAATGATCTGCAACTGACTAAAAACATGAAAAACATTCAATTTATGCCATTCCAACAACATTCGGGTGCACTACCTGTATTCAGTAAAAATGCCACAATTCGGACACTATCAATCAGATAAAGATTCACAGCATATTTGGTCCAGTTTTTGCATTCGGCATCAAAGATTTGGCTTCTACTGGGTAAAATGTGTCCGCTGGAGCCAACTACTGCAAATTTTAGGAATAAAGATTTCACTGAATACATTCCGAAAAATGCATTGTTGATCCCTTTACTAAATAAATTGGTCATCAGGAAATCAGTGCTAGATGTCAGTTCAAGTATTTAAGTGAACATGGTTGCTACGGTAGTCTTCAAACAAGTCGACCATTTTTCTTGTCGAAAATCAACTTCAATTTTTTAAGCAACAAATTTTCGCTCATTTTCAAATGATTACATTGTTATTTTTCATTTGATGTGTTGTCGGTTTTGCCATAACTTTGATGAAGCCAGATGAAAGTTGTCGAATAACATTAACATTTTTGAAAACTACTGTTACAGTATCACGATAACACCAAAAACTGTTTCCTAATAAATAGCTAAATTGCAGAATAAACAGCAAGTCTCTTCAGAACACCTTACCAAAGTTTTGTCCAGTTTATTAAGAGAAACCACATCAATATCGGGTGCTTTACTCGTCTCCAGGACGGGTTTTGTGAGCTCAAATGTTGAATTGCTGATGCCCTTCACAACAACTTGCAAGAATTTTCTATAAAATATCAAAAAACATGCCGGTAAGAATGAAAACATTACACTTCAGAGATGACAATCAGTTCCATCTGCACGCACTACAAGACACAGAAGTGTTTTCAACGTGCCTACCTGAGGCCCGCAGTATGCAGCTGGTGCCTCACTTGGAATGGCTGCTGCACAGTGACAGTTGGCTGGAAACTACAGCTGCACCAAGAACACATCACAGTGATCTGAAATCCAATGTTGATAATGATAAGTTTACTTTAAAATTTACAGCATCCACCATCTGTCAAAATATCTTTTGATTTGGACCACTTGCAGTAATGAAATTGGTCTCAAATTGCTCCTTAATCTGATGATTTCTGGGGGTAAAACAACTATAATATACTGTTCATTATTGCTTGAGAGCAGGATCAACAGGAGGGACATTTACAAGGTGAGTACAGTCAATGACCAAGTGCCAGTTTTTCCTCAAGCTCAACAACCACTACTTTTCTGACTCATAAAAAGCGTTATTGAAGCGCAGGTGGTTGAAATCAAAAGTTCATTTGATGAAAATCGTTGGGTTTATAACTGCTTTGACAAATGATATTTTACAAAATATATGTTTAATAAAACTGTTAACAAATATCACAATCAGAGCCAACTAAACTGTTTTAGTGCAATATTTAGTGCACAGTACATGCCAAAAGTATTCAGAGAAAATGAACTGGAATTTCCTGTCATGACGGCTGAATGGAAGGTAAATCCATCATCAAACTAGCCTTCCCTCATGACCAAGATTTAAAAGGAATTAACACCTTAGTACTTATTACAAGTCATTGTTGCTGTTAACAAACAAAATTAGCTATCACCACAATTATGTAAAATGTATTTTATCTGCTTACATTCGTCATGTTTCGTACAAGACAGACAACTTATGCAGCTTGAGAAGACATAGGATTATTTACCTGGTAGTCGACGAACTGTAGTTCCAATTCAGTGACCTGAGCCAACACCTGGGCAAGAAGGCGCAGGGTCTGATAAGGTTGATTGCACTCCAGCTGGATCTCGCTGGACTGGGAGTCTGCCCACTTGATGTCAAGCCCCGGGGGTGAAGACAGACTGAGGACAGAGCCAGCGGGGATCTCGTAGCTTTGGGTGTAGAGTATCACCTCAATTTCTTGACTGATTCCAGCGACAAGGTAGTCTGAAAGTTAAACAGCAATCGTTTCTTAAACTCGTCAGTCAAATGATATTAAACAAATATCTGCATCAGCTATAAACCCACCTTCATTCAACAAATTGACTTTTGATTTAAACTACTTTCAGTACAAGACCAAAGTAACAAGATAAAACACCATTCTCCCATCACGATGGCTTATTCTGTTTACAGAAAAAAAATGGTTATAGAATACTACTCTTACAACAGTGGATGAATTCGCTTCCTGCCAAGCCATCATGACGGGAATTCCATGTTATTTTTTCTGTTAACTTTTCACTTGTACTGCATCGCTACAAAACTGGTGTCAACATAGTCCCTACTGAGGCTAGAGGTGATTTCTAAGTTTGGGAAGAGCTACAAGACTCGTGCCTGCTTTAGACTTTGGTCAGCAAGTTGGCTTAATTGCATGTCAAATTCTTTATGTGCGAAGCATAGTGTCAATGAAAAACGAACAGTCAGCCCAGAAACCACCAGAAAAAAATCAGGGCTTGGAATGACCAATGACAAAAAAGAGGAAAATTTTCCAGGTGTCCAAAAATAAATAGGCTTGTGTGATAGAAATATTTTTGTGTATATTGTAGAATTTAACTGAAATGCATGTTTTAGCGTGTCTGAATAAAGTCAAAATAATGATAAACAAAGAGACGAAAAAAGAGGAAGCTGGAAATCAAATAAGAGGAAATCGAAATCAAAAAAGAGGAAAATTTGAAGCCCTGAAAAATTGAGATCAGTTTTAAGGCTGTAAATGGTCTAAATATTCAAAAGTTTATTGTTTGAAGGAAGGTGCGTTTAGAGCAGCTTTAAGTGGTAATGGTCGGATACAACGCGGTGCCCGAAATTTGAGAACCAGTTTTTGTCCACTGAATAACGGACATCAACTGGTTCTCAAAATGTGGGCATGTTATATCCAACTATAGCCACTTTAACAAATGACAAATTAAACTATAAATTTTAAAGCACCCACACAAAATTAGTGAATATCAAGTTCTTTTTAAATAAAAGGTTTTCTTGGATTATCATGTTACTGTAAATGCTCAATTTGCACTTGTGAACTTTATTCAATTGATTTTATCACGTATGGAGGAAAGCATATGAGCAATGGATTGTGGGAAATCAAGCCATTCAGAAGTGGACAAAACATACTAGTTGTCGTCATCAAGGGGCATGAGGGCTCGATATCCTATAAATCTTCTGAGATGTGTATACATCAGTTACATATATCAATTCACGTCAAGTCTCAACAGAATTCAGATTTTCAAGATATCAGTTACAACTAACAGTACTTAGTCGCCAAACAGCAAAAAAAATAAATTAAGCTACTTAAGCTCATAAAATTGATCTCATATTCCTTATCATGGTAAGACTTGCATTAAAACAAGAACATTTTAAAACAATCATTGACTCAAGAAAACACATTGGATTTTGTCGGGGTTGGCCAACCCTAAAATGTCAAGTTTAAAAATGGCCTTGAACGTATTGCCTGCGACTTGCGTTGCCAGCTCATTCAGTAACAAGTTAAGATTGGATGACCGTGGTAGTGTGTTTGAAGCCCAACACATTCCATTAAGAATTGAACATTGATAGCTAAACAGTGACAAAATGCCCCTTAAACAAAAGGAGGAACTAAAGTGTAACGTACCTCTGTTGTCATTAAACTTCAACTCTATGCTCGGCTCTACAATATTGACGTCAAAGTTGACACCCTTCGGCAGACGGGTCTGTATAAAGTCCAGACCACCCAGGGAGACACACAACTGACCGCTGGTGAAACTGCCCTCACTTTCAGCCTGGATGAGGCAAAACATGATCTGAAGTACACTCCATTAATTTTTCACATCTTGTAGAACGTTTACAGTTAAAGCTCTAGTACGCACCAGAGGAAATTAGACAACATACCGTTTCCCAGTCATGACTGGTAATGACTAGTCATGACTGGTCATTACCAGTCACGATGAGTCATTCTTACAACTCTGATTTCGATATCTGCTTTGCTCAGCCTTCATGACTGAAAATAACAGGGTTATTGTCGTTTGAAGTGGGACAACTACTATGTCACTACTGATCCTATAAGATATCATCTTCAAGCAGAGCTCTGCATCAGAAATTCTTGTTTAAATTGATCATATCGTGTTCAAAATATGGCTCAGCGTAGCTAAACATTTAAAATGTCAGAGCATTTCACTGATCATGCATTCAAATGCAGCTTAATGTGGGACTAGATTTAAATCTAAATTACACAAGTTTAACCATGAGATACATAATGTTTATAAATGTACCTCCGTATCTAGCCAGCCAGCTAGCTGTATGAAGACTGTCGTCAAAATACAGCTAGGTACCACTGTGTGTATTTCTTCCGTAGACCCCGAAATTGTACGCAGCCTGGGTAGTCGTCACCGCGCCGTGAAACTTGTATCAAAATGTAAAGCTAAAGACCGGATGGATGCATGCAAAATCTGGGAATCAACCGACACTCACCTTGCCTATTACAGCCGTTTAATTGAAAAACAATGCA
>NMRA01000205.1:411448-443620 GCA_002633005.1 Phoronis australis
AAATTGATCTCATATTCCTTATCATGGTAAGACTTGCATTAAAACAAGAACATTTTAAAACAATCATTGACTCAAGAAAACACATTGGATTTTGTCGGGGTTGGCCAACCCTAAAATGTCAAGTTTAAAAATGGCCTTGAACGTATTGCCTGTGACTTGCGTTGCCAGCTCATTCAGTAACAAGTTAAGATTGGATGACCGTGGTAGTGTGTTTGAAGCCCAACACATTCCATTAAGAATTGAACATTGATAGCTAAACAGTGACAAAATGCCCCTTAAACAAAAGGAGGAACTAAAGTGTAACGTACCTCTGTTGTCATTAAACTTCAACTCTATGCTCGGCTCTACAATATTGACGTCAAAGTTGACACCCTTCGGCAGACGCGTCTGTATAAAGTCCAGACCACCCAGGGAGACACACAACTGACCGCTGGTGAAACTGCCCTCACTTTCAGCCTGGATGAGGCAAAACATGATCTGAAGTACACTCCGTTAATTTTTCACATCTCGTAGAACGTTTACAGTTAAAGCTCTAGTACGCACAAGAGGAAATTAGACAACATACCGTTTCCCAGTCATGACTGGTAATGACTAGTCATGACCGGTCATTACCAGTCACGATGAGTCATTCTTACAACTCTGATTTCGATACCTGCTTTGCTCAGCCTTCATGACTGAAAATAACAGGGTTATTGTCGTTTGAAGTGGGACAACTACTATGTCATTACTCATCCTATAAGATATCATCTTCAAGTAGAGCTCTGCATCAGAAATTCTTGTTTAAATTGATCATATCGTGTTCAAAATATGGCTCAATGTAGCTAAACATTTAAAATGTCAGAGCATTTCACTGATCATGCATTCAAATGCAGTTTAATGTGGGACTAGATTTAAATCTAAATTACAGAAGTTTAATCATGAGATACATAATGTTCATAAATGTACCTCCGTATATCGCGCCAGCCAGCTAGCTGTATGAAGACTGTCGTCAAAATACAGCTAGGTACCACTGTGTGTATTTCTTCCGTAGACCCCGAAATTGTACGCAGCCAGGGTAGTCGTCACCGCGCCGTGAAACTTGTATCAAAATGTAAAGCTAAAGACCGGATGGATGCACGCAAAATCTGGGAATCAACCGATACTCACCTAGCCAGTTACAGCCGTTTAAGTGAAAAACAATGCAATAAACGTCTTTATCTTGCGTAACTCTCCACCTTTTCTAACAATGAAACATATGTCATCGTTTTGAAAACAGTACGCTCGTGTCACGCGCACGTGCCATTTCCTAAATTTTTGAGACAACTTCGGAGAAGCAAAATTTGTTCTGAAATTTATTTTTTCGGTATCGAAATTCTAAAAACTTGTAATGAAGTTAAACCAGTTCCAATAATTTGTTGTGATGTGTACGCAAGCTTGTGAAAGAACAGCAGTTGATGGAAGTATCGGCGAAAAAAGAAACTGGCCGATAGGTGATGCAATATTTCATGGCGCCGAAAGCCGTCGCTAAAGATCGCTCCACAACTTTAGCAGCAGAATAACGGTAGAACGCCATTTTTTACAACTCTGTTAATTAATTTTGTTTACTCAAGGAAGACTGTAGTTTTTAATTTTGTGTCAGATTTTATCTCACCACTTTTTTACCCACATCAGTGCAAAGCTGTATATTTATATACAGCTGTATAAATATACAGCTTTGTACCAAGGCTACTCCGTATCAAGAGACCCAAGTTTAGACATCAGTCTCAAGTACATACCATAGATTGTTTCGCGTGACATGGAATTAATACAAGGCTTATGTACAGATATCAGTACATATCCCTGATGAGTGTAAACAGGCTCAAAACAGTAAACAGCTTCATTGGTAAGGTACAGGATATAACAAAGAATGGTTTTCTTTAACCTCCCAGAATAAATCACCTCAGATCTTTGCCCAGTTTCCGGTGAGAAGTTAAAAAGAGCCATTGTTCACTACCAGACATCAATGGACACCATTTACCACCTCACTGCGTACAAATACTGCTCTGTGTGAAAAGACTCGCATTCAAATATCAAGAGATATCATTGATCACACTAGCCATTATGTTCAATAGTGCTCACTATGACGAGGTTCACATTGAGATATCACCTCTAGCACTTACTTTTGTGATAAGCTTCAGATGGTTCATTCCACTATTGAGCGTTACATCCGGTAATCGGAAGCAGTTGTTAGACTCTTCCTTCTTGATTTCCCGGTCCACCATGAAAGCCTGACCACTTTCGGCCCGCCTTAGGACGGCGTGCGCATTATTGCACACAAAGGACACACTAGACAGTTGCTTGTCTGTTGAAAACTGCGTCTTTATCTGTAAGTCTATCTGTGAAATGTCTAACTCGTGTTCGTGCGATTCCACGTAATCCATACTATTGATACTAGATACACTCGAATGGCGATCTCTAAATTTTGGTCGCTGTCCGCTATAATCTGTGTTTACGACAAGAGTTACGTCCTCACACTGAATGTTGCCGGGCAGAGAACAGACTAGGTCGAGGTCTACTTGGATATCTTGACCAAGTATGAAAGGTCCTTTAGTGGCCAAACTGAGACAAGACACGATAAAGGCTGGTTGAAGCTTCACACGAACTGGGCTATCTGAAATTGTAAGGAAAATGCAATAACTTAAAAACTTATCCTGGCTTTAATTGATTCTGTGAAGTTGATGTACTTTAAGTTGACTGTAAGGTGCTGCACAGGTATTGTTAACCTTCTGGAATTAAATCCCATCTTTTGAAAACTTATGTCAACTAAATATTCAAGTAAGTTTTCTGAAGTCTAAAAACAGACAGATGGCCTGATGCCTTCTGCAGTGCACCAGGCGTGCTTAGGCCACACAATTGGGCCCACTGCACCGATCACCTGATTAAGACTCAAGGGGATTCCTCACCATGAGAAGACTAGAATGGAATACAAAGTGTATGGTTGATAATGGTAAGAACATAATTATTAATATAAAGACACAGAATGCATATCTCAGACAATAATATAAACACACAGCATGCATATCTCAGACAATGCAATTTTATTCCATATCAGCAACACGACTCACCTTCATTTCTGCTGGCAATAGCCATCATCTCATCACAATATAGTTGTCTCTTCTCTACTGGAAGAACCTTACTGGCCGCGATGTAGGTACATGACCGTAGGTAGCGCTGCGTGTTGTTCAGCATTGACTGACATTCAGCCAGAAGTAACCACGAGTGATCAGCCAATAGCGTCCATCTCTCCTGATGATAGGTCTTAACAGCGTCCAATAAGAACGGTTCAGCTTTATTGGGTTTTCCCAGAAGCCTTGAGAGAAGAGTGTAAATTAGTCAGATTACTGGGGTTTCACTTAAAGCCCAATAAGTTCACGTTCTTTCAAAGAAACCACATTTCGATAAAGACCACTTTCTGACATGTAAATGGACTCAACTTGTTTTTACTCAGATTTTAATTTTTTTTTCTTCATTCAAAGATATTTTTTGTCATTTAGCATTATACTTACATGTAAAATTTGGCCATAGCTTGTCCAATAAGACGAGCTGAACGTATTCGACCAATGTATTTGAATGTGCCCATCGCTAATTCGGCAATTTCCTAAAACAAAATCAACTGAACATTAACCCAATCCTCTCTCAATACAAAAGTCATTGGAAACCATTTACAGAAGCCTTGACAGTTATCACGTTCACATTGTGCTCTAGTTCCAACCACAATTAGAGACCGGCACTAATGATCTGCATCAAAGTTATGACGACAAACAGTAAAAGATCAACTTTGTCAATCATTGACTCCACGGTCACATCAGCACCACAGACATGGCTAATATTGGAGAACTAATATTCATTAATTTCACCATACCTGCTCCCCCAGCTTCTATTGGAAACCTGACTTGTTATAGAAGCTTTAAGGAGGACAAAACAGACCAAGTCACTGAGTGAGTGCTTGATACAAGACAGGTTCCTTAGTTGAAAAAGACATGAGCAGTAGCTTCTACAGACGAATAAACGAGAATCTGTTTATCTCTGGTTGGGTTCCAACCAATACAACACAATCTTTAAAATAGCAAATGTTTCTAATAGTAGCTGATGCTCACCAAATAATGTTTTTCAAACATCTGCTTGGAGGACATTGCTTCTCTCAGTTTCACCATGGCCTGTGAGTCACACTTAGATCGTTCCATTCCTGTCAGAAGGGTGACCACGGTCTGTAGTTCGTGTGAGGATGTGTCTACGCCAGGCATCAGACCACATAAGTTACCAAGGTCATCCAGCTGTGAAGAAAATAAAACTTGTTGGTTCCTCAACCAAGGTGTAAAGCAACTGTGTTGAAAAATGAAATTTGAGACTGCTTTAATCTGTAACAAGATGTCACTTGCGCTGAGTCTCTGTATATTTCGGGATCAATTTCTATCTCCAGATGAGATGCTTTGTGGAATTAATTCAGTCTTGAAACCTGGGTGGTTCCAGGGTTTTGAAAACCATATAAGCATTTAAGATTTCACACTGCTGGAATGCATAGAATTGACTTGACAAAAATGTTGATTTCTTGTAACAGCTATAGTTGGGCATTACAAAATAAAATAAACAATAACAAATTTGACATAACACACAATTAGTTGTGGGTAAAATAACTGAATAATTTTCATACTTCTATAATATGCCAGCCATAATAGCGGATAAGATGTTCAATTCCAGACAAAAATAACCACCAAAAGTGTCCCCTTTTCATATTCCAAGGTGAATGTCCACAACATTCCCTAACACTGTCTTGTAGCAAAACATGCTATGCAACAAAGTTTGAACACGCCTAAGGATTACTTTGGTTAAAAAATGAAAGAAACATTTCAATTTTTGCTATAAGTTATGCCCTAAATTCTTGAGATATTACCACACATACCTTTTTGTGAGCATACTCCCATAAACTGGCTGTGAAGAGAGAGTAGGACTCCACCTGGCCAGAGCTGTATCTCTCACAAGTGTGCATGACCTCAAGGCTACTAACAAAGGACCAGCAGGCCACAGCGCCCTCTGGCATCTTCACCTGAAAAGTGAATGAAAATGCAATATGGAAATTATTTAATGGCATATGTGGTGCTTGTTTTACCAGTGTATATAGTCAGTAGGTAGAAAGATGGTGAAGAATACTTTTTGAAAATTCTTAGTGGGCCAC
Organism: Phoronis australis; assembly: GCA_002633005.1. Taxonomy (NCBI): domain Eukaryota; kingdom Metazoa; phylum Phoronida; family Phoronidae; genus Phoronis; species Phoronis australis. The sequence continues at coordinate 416,640 of NMRA01000205.1, forward strand.
GTCCAAATACTAAACAATTACACTTTGTGTCAAATGGAGTCTGCACTGAAATTCAGTACCTCAACGTGAATTTGTCAAGCCTGAACTTGGTTTGACCTACTTATTGCTACACATGGCCTCTACATTTCAAATTATACAGCCTGTGACACTTCCACTTTACTTTTTCTCTGGCATTTTATACAAAAGACACATCTTCAGTCATTTTGAACCACTCACATTTGCTTCTAAAAGCTCCCAAAGAGATGATTTCGCCTAATCTAAGTCTAGTTTGATAAGACCTAATACTAGCTATGCCTTACTTCAAGTATTTGAAGTTCTTGCATGCAGTTATTCATGAAGGGTATAGCTCTCTGAGCCACCTCCCAAGGGCGAAACATCAACAACAAGAGAGCACACTGACGCGAGAACAGATAATCCCTCAAGTCCAACAGAGTAGCCTGATTTTGCTGGATGAGTGACCGCCGTCCATGATCTAAGGAGGTGGACAGACTCAGTCCTTCCCATCTTGTACATGGCTGACTGAATGTGTTAAGCCACTCAGCAATATCTGCAATTCAAATCAGAAATTCAACTGAAATGCCAGTGACTACATACAACCCTGGCCGTATTACAATGCAACAACCCTTACCTATTCTTTCTCAGAGAACCATATATTTATCAGAGAAATATCAAGCCATGTTATATTTACCAGACATCAGCATCTGAGAACTATTGACTAATATAAGTATCATGTGAATTCCAAAAGCAGCTCTGGGCAAGACGACTAAACAGTAAATGCTATCATTTAATGTTTGCCCAACACTTCCAAACAGTGGGATCATGCATTTGTCACCTCTAAAATTCTAAAATACCCTTTACACCAGAGGGAGCCAGTTCTCACAAAGTAACACATTCACTAACTCACCCCCTGCAGCGTGGTTAAGTATGAACTGAGTAAAGAGTGCGTCCAGCTCGTCGTACTGCACCAGAGCGTCCTCGTACAGTCCAAGCATCTCAAACACAAAGGCTAGCTCTTCCTGTCAAACAAGTATACAGCAGCTATTGTTATACATAAGCACATCAATGTCGTATAACAAGAATTATTATTCTTCATACTCGCCATATGTTGGACAAATCATGGGTCTGACCTATTAAATCTGAAAAGATCCCCTCTCCGACTGGGGTTCAAACCCAGGACTTTCAGGTCTGTAGTTCACGTAATATGACCAACACACGGCGTGAATGAAGACTAATAATTCTTGCTTATGGTGTGTTTGGGTTCAAATGACCAATGAGTATGCGTGTACTTAAGTGAGTAAGCCACCTCTTGCAGTTCCTCAGAACTATGAGTGTCAACCATTACACAAAATATTCACCAACTTAATTAAGCTTCTATACTTCCCACTTCAGTGTAATCAGCTGTACAGTCAACAAAATTAGCAAATGACGTGCACACACTCAAATAGTTCGATACGGTGACAGCTTCTTGTTAGACTGATAATTTCTTTGCTACCAGTAAAAATGTCAACGAAGAATACTCTGTAGATGAACTCTGAAATGCTCTGATTGAACAGGACTCGAAATCCAACAACTGTACTTGAACTGTGAACTCTAGGCATGATTCCGAGAATCTTCGATATTGTACAGGACACTATAATTATTAATGAATACATGATCCAAAAACTGACAACCTTGATTTTTCCTTGAAATACTTGACCTATGACATATTTCAGCAGATATGTTGGTTTAAACAACCTACTTAAAACAGCCAAACTGAGTAATACTGAATTCTACAGGGAATTTTTCTATGTAAAGCAAAGTAAAAGCAATGATTTTATTTTAAATTTTGCGACGCAGGTAGTATGCACTACTTTAAATTTCTAAATAGACTGAGTATCTGTTTCTACTTTTGGGAGCCAAAAACCGATCAGAAACCGAACAAAAACTCAAATGCTGTGAACCGTTTCAGCCCTTCAACACACCACTCCTCAAACACACCTAATGCAGTGTTATACACCTAGCCCCACCTGAAGGAGGAAATATTGATTGAAGCTCCAGCCCGTCTGCGTGCGACGTTCTCGTTCCGCTCTCATCCCGTCTTCGAATTTACTCAGACTTTTGTTGTAGGCCTGTAGCAACAGTTGCCTGATTCTGCAAAGAACTAGGGCCCAGGACTCGCTGCTCTTGGAATCAGTACGCTGAGGCTCCGTCAGGACTATGCATCTGCAGAGGTATATGCAGTTTACAAGAACAAGCTTGAGCATACGAGAAACATCAGGTGGAATTAAGAGAAATCGAAAATAATTGGCGGTCTTTGACGACATTGTTTTCACCTTATCATGTTGTGAAAGTGGTTAATTCTGACTGGTCATCAAGATGACATGAATAGAAAGTACCACGCAGGTTTTGCACATTGTATCATGAATTTTAATTAGATAATTATGTGTGTCAGTTGGACAGTGGTTCTGGGGCACTCAGTCAAGATCCCCGTCAAAAGCAAGAAATCACATCACAGAGGTAAGATTTAAAGCCTAATGTTATCTAAAAAAAAATAATTTATGTTGTACAACAACAAATGACAGAGTATAATTCAGAGCGCCACCTATCACATAGCCTAGAACTTCATCTGTCAAATAAGCCAGACTATGCCCTTAGTAAAGCATTGCATAACAAGTAGTACTTCAGTGCTGTGATAAAATATAATTACTTTCATAAATGCCACACCCAAAAATTGAATCAGCTTCATTTTTCTTAATGTCGTTTCCAACAAAGTAAAAGACACACCACCAAGCAGATGTTTAATTGACATGACAAATATTGAGTACGAACGACTTGTACAATGGCCAAGCTTGTAATATTAAAAAGTTCAGTAACCACAGTCCAGAGACAGGTGACAATTATTTCACCTGGAAATTAATTCTATTTCAGATCAATCACTTCACCCATCAATCATATTTTCATGGATTCTGCAACTCATTTTACATTGTGTTTGTTCCATAAATAAAAACGGCAAATCACAGCTTAAAGATAGTATTTGCATGCTCCTAACCATGCTAATGTATAGCAGGAACAAAACGACAATGCTATTTGAACATCATCTACGCTAAGCAAAGTGCAATTGTATTCAATGATAATTTTTTAAATTTTTTAATATGAAAAAAATCTTCAAATAGGTGACTTTTGCACTAATGACGTACCTTGGGAGTTCACAAAGCTTGCATCATGCAGTGCTATTCTCCAAAACCACGTCACGATACTTACTGGCCATAGTTCAGTGAATTGCGGTGGATCATTTTCGCCACAAAACTCGTTCTTCAAACCATTTGGAATTTTTCAACCTACTTAGTATTCACATTGTTGCTGTTTCTAACTAATTTGGCCAAGCAATCACAGAGATAAGGAATAAGCCTGCATGATGCTAAAAGACACACACAGCATTCTATTTAAAGCGTATGTAAACCGGCTTTCTGTCGAGGAAGCAAAATCCTCAAATCAGAAGACATTTTTGGGTTAGCAAAAAACTGACAATGTTATTGCTGGAGACCATGCTCGGTGTACAAAATGACAAGTCAACTTATAGACCATGCTCGAGTGTACAAAATGACATGTCAACTTATAGACCATGATTGAGTGTACAAAATGACATGTCAACTTATAGACCATGCTCGGTGTACAAAATGACACGTCAACTTATAGACCATGCTCGAGTGTACAAAATGACATGCCAACTTATAGACCATGCTCAAGTGTACAAAATGACATGGCAACTTATACACCATGCTCGGTGTACAAAATGACATGTCAACTTATACACCATGCTCGGTGTACAAAATGACATGCCAACTTATACACCATGCTCGGTGTACAAAATGACATGTCAACTTATACACCATGCTCGGTGTACAAAATGACATGTCAACTTATACACCATGCTCGGTGTACAAAATGACATGCCAACTTATACACCATGCTTAGCACATATAATGACAAGCCAACTTGTAGAGCCTGATCTCAAGCAATATTAAACCGTTGAAGCCCTGAAATGATCTCCAATATGACTAAGGTACAATTTGAGGCCAATTTCATAAGGTAAGTGGTCTAAATAATAAAATCAAGTTATTTTCTGCAATCGAAAACATTTTTTCCTGCAGCTTTAAAAATTCTAAATTTGTCCTTCAGAATTTCGAGGTTCATAAACCGCTGCTACTGTGTGGCTTTTTTACGGCACCAGCTAAAATTACCAAGAGGCTGCTTTACAGCAACGTACTACTGAGAGCTCACTCACCGATCTGGAGATTTGCTGCAGAAGTCACTGCGGACCTTGTCAATGACAGATGTACGCAGCAGTTTTGTCTTGACCTTACTTTCATCGTTGACAACGCTAATGATCATCCAGTCAGATATGTTGTGCTTCTTAAGCGTGGACAGCCACTCTGCAATCTCATCTTTAACAGTTGTTTTGTACGCATCCAAGTCCTACACAATGAAAAAGGGTTAATCAAACAGACTTTTTGGGAAGACATCAAGTCACTATGGTAACCCAGTATGAGAAACAAAGATTTAGTCCTATACCACAATGCTGATGCTGCTGATGTCTATCACAACACTGCGTCAGTAGGAAAATGAACCACAGTTGGTCATGATGACCACTATTGCACTGTCAGGAAATTATTATGACATTTATCATTCAGTACTTTACTGTTGCACAGTGCTTGCAACGCCCACACTGAAACATAGACAAGCGGAGTGTGGAGCAATAGTTGTTCTTTCCTCGTTCCTCTTAGCTCAGAAATTAAGTGGCCTAACTTCTGGTCAATTATACAATTTTTTTTCTATCTTTGTGAAAGAGGACAAATGAATTAGGGACCTGATTATTTACCAGCGGTTACCACACAAAATTCCCGAGTACTCGTGTTCACGTACTGTGAAAAGATTGGAAAATATTGAAAACGGGGATTTGTTTTAATGATAAGCTGGGTTAACAAAAAGCTCTTTTTATTGAAAGTTATTGAGTACTCATTTACTGATAGCTGAACAGGGGTCATTAATGGTTTTGGCCATTGGAGCCATTCACACAAGTTTGGTGAAAAGCAATTTAATAAGTCTGGACAGCAGCAATAATAACCTGTCAGTTGTTTTCAAGTCAAGAGAACATTGTTACAGAGTCAAAAAACAGCTAATTCCCAAATTTTAATAATTGAAAAACTAAATGACTCGTACCTGTTTAACTTTCATTAGTCATTGACAATGGGTTCCTGTCCTCCAAATGCAAACTTGGAAATACTTACACAATCAATCCAGAAAATGTGGAAGAAAGGATGATTAATCATAGAGCGCGAGTCTTTGACCAGCTTGTCCCCAGCGAATGGCAGGAACTCTGCCACCACGTTGATAACTTTGGGAGCACGTCCGTAAGATCTACAGAGAAATTAATGGTCTCATGAACTCGAGATGAAGAAGTAAAATACATAAACGAAACACATCAAATCTTACATACTGCAATTTTCAAAATTTTCAGTTTCAACACTCCATGTTCGGATATATACCTAACCCCAGGTCATAGTAATTTAGCTCCTGGAAAGCGGTTTTTTAATTATTTCCAGGTTTACAACTAATATGCTGCACTAATGTTTAAGGAAAAAATCACAAATTAACCAATGACATCAAAAGGCCACTTACTAACTTTACATTTAAGAGTCTTAAGTCTGTTATGAACAAAGAAACAGGTACGGCTTATGATTTAAACCACTTCAGATGAGAACTAGTTTCTGTGCTTTGAGACAATTGGCAGCTCATTATTGCTTGGGACCATACTTGGCGCACAAAATGTGTTGCTCTTGGCAACCCCATGGCTGAGCCTGCTTTAAACAAATAATGACCTGCCAAGACCTAAAAAGCTGAGAAATCAACTCCAATTTGCAAAAGGAAGAAGTCGCGATCAATTTCATAAACTGACTGCAAGTGGTCTAAATCAAACTTGTTTGTATAGAGCCGTTTTAAGGTTACATTGGATCTTATCGACTGTGTAGTTAGCCATTCACTTACAAAACTATAGATTTTAACTAATAAGTAAAAGGATATATTTCCTGAAAGCAGAAAGCTTGCAAAATTCGATTCTTAACTTTTTACTAATCGGACATTAACTGGGTCACATCACCATGGTGTTTTAGTAAAATTTAGCAGAAAAGGAAGGTACATCAACTGCATAACAACAGTATCAATGACATGACTAAATTTCATTAAATATAAATGTTCAAGATGAACTCTCAAAAACACTGTTACAGTTTTTCTAAATAATATTCACATTTTTATTTGATATATCTTTTGAGTTTTTTCATGATATCAAAAAAGTCCAATTTTTTGATAGGCTCCTGTGTAAAGTTGGAATATTTTAAAAACAATATCTAACAGGTTTTGGAGAACAGTTCACAAACAGAGTATCAGGAAGTTTCTTATGAATCCAATCAGCAATTTACAAGATGTTACGAATTTGGCCCAATTTTGAGATTATTCTATGGTCCAACATAACCTTTAATAGGATTTTGTAGCTTTACAAATTAGCCTTCTAATTTTAACAATGACAAAATTGACCCACAAAGTTCCATGCTACTGTACCTAGGTCTGCCTCCACAAAATTATACACCAGTTTAAAGCTACAAACAAATATTTACCTTTTGAATGCATTTCGCTATCACTGTATGCAATTTTAACAACATTGTCATAAGATTGATACAAAGAAAATTTGTTAAAATACCTTCGCCATTCTACAGGGTCTCTGGGGAGGCCTGTAACCAGCCAAGGCTCCAAAGCCTTGAACAAAGTTGGATCTCCACTCCCTGAAACAACATGGTACCACATCTATAATGGTTACCATAGTGTGCATTGTAGTTTGTTCATCTAAAACTGAAATCCATAGCCTTTCATTTGGGCATTTTTCTCTACTATAACAATAATAATTTTGTGATCATTTCAGTAGCGACACGTTTCTTATCTATCACAATTAGAATGGCAACAGAAAAGAATGTAAATCAGCTTAAATAAGTAAAATTAATTGCTTTACTATAGAAATCTAGGAGACATCAATAGTGTTTTCAATACCAAGAAACCATCACATCTTCAATTTAACTCTCCCCTTACATGAAGGTATTTGATCTATTTTCAAAAAAGTTTGGTCCTTTACCCTTCCGGCACAAATGAACAATGGAAAGAAAGTTTAATTACACCTCCCCCCCCATCCCCCCACCCAGCTGATCAATTTTTGTACTAAGCATTGCAGTTCACAACACAAAAGTAAAACTTAATAATTAAAATGACAAAGATCAAAAACAGCAGTTGTGATGAGTTAACTTGTAAGAAATCTGCTAACTGATCCAGAACTGGCATATTGTGTGTGAAAATCAAAGAATGGCATGACCTGGCATCATATAAAGACTTGATTAAATTCTCATACTTTCCACTAGGACGTTCAGCTAGTAGTACGAAGACTATAAAAATACAGCTAACCACTGGCACTAGTGTGTGCTTCAATAAGAAGGTCCACTTAGCCGCAGTTTGCGAACGAAGTGTAAGTCGCGCTCTGCAAACGAGGAGAATAAGTACAAAAAACAAATCCTATCCACGTACAAGTTATCTTCGGCTTCGCATCCATCCGGAAGCATTAGTTCACCGCAAAACCATTTCATAAAATAAAGCGGAGTACACAAATCATCCACAAAACCTTTTTCGAGCTATTTTGATGGAAACCGGAAATAGCGACTTCAGTGACCTCTGTTGTCTGGTCTTGTTCAAATGCTTCTGAGTGAATTTCATTGTGTGTACCATTGAAGGGATAATATCTAAAATAATACATTTAGAAAATTGAAATTCTTTAGTAAGTAGTGTCGATCAGCCGTGCTTCAGGGAGTTGGTGGTTAGCTCACAGAAGTATAGAAAGCACAAGAAAAACAAACACAAGACAAAACGGATGAATAAAAGAACAAGTGGGGAAACACGGACAGCCTGGCCAGTCAGAAACATATTTTCAAAAAGATCACAGTAAATAAAATAAATGAAAACGTAAACATACAAAAACAGGCACAAAATACAAATAAATAAAAGTGAACAAACAACAAAAGTAGACAACACAGTACAGAAAATAAAATTAAAATTCAAAAATAGATTTATATTTGTTAGACTGGTATTAAACAACAATTAAACAAAAAGTAGTATTAGACGTTCAAGAAGTTTATTACGGGTTCCTGCGAGTGCAATTGTAATGACGTGGCCAAACGTTTTGCTTTAGTGAATTTGCAACGAAGCAGCGCCATTGCCAGTGTTGTGTTATAGTGAACCAAGCATGGAGGAGCAGAGGCGTGGAAAATACAGTGTCGATCAAGCGAAGTTGAAAGTAGCTCTGGAGGGGAAATATTAACTTGATAGAATTCCGGTGCTCCCCATGAGTTCAAGGATGGAGGTTCAGTAGAAGCCTAATAATCTTGTTTTGACAGCGCCGTAATTTATCCTTTGTTGCTCTCAGTAGACAGTCTTAAATTCCATGAACAAGAAACACAGACAAAGTGACACAGTCGAAATTAACATGCGCCACCAACGACTTTTAAATTATTTCACTGGCGTTTTAAGTCTGGAGTTAGCCTTGTTCACAGTGGCGGATCTAGGATATCATAAGGGGGCCAACATCCCCGGGGTAACGCCGAGCAAAGCGCGATTGTACGTGCACAGGCGGCCCGAAAATTGCGGGAGCCCTGCCCCCCCCCCCCTCAAATCTGCCTATGGTTCAGAACAATTTCTGTCATGCATTATTTCGCCATATGTAAGCAGGTCAAGGCGATTTCCAAGGTATTTGGTTGAGGAGACAGACTTAATGATCCCTCAGTCACAAATAATTGCAAAATTTTTGGTTTTGGAAGTTTAATTTTAAAGCTGAAATGAACGATTGTCGCTCAACAAGATGCGTAGTTTGTAAAGTTCACCGGGGTCAATCATGTGTTCCCTGAAGAGTATGCACAAGGCATTCGCTGTAAACTGTTCGTCTGCGCTGATGAATCAGCGTTAATTTATTCTTAGAAGAAAGTCAATTACTGAACGCGATTAAATACGAATCATATAATTTTTTAAGTTTTAATAAATTCCTAATGTGCGAAAAGTGTGGAGCTGCGGAATTTTTTAGTTGTCCACGTTTTCAAAAAGCGAAAACGACCTGAAGCCAGCTGGCGGAAATGGCTGTGGTATGCTTCTTTTTTAGTGCCGTATGACACCAACAGCAATGAGTCGGAATCTTTCGTTTTCTTTAAATAGGGATCGGAATCGCTGGTGTAGATGAGCACCAATTATAGCGCCGGTCTAAAATCCTTAAATGAATATAACACAACTTGCTCAAAAACATAAAATACGCTTTAGGCCAGACATTTGGGGCAGTGGCAGGTAAAAACAGTCGATTAAGAAGCCAGGGTTAGCTAAAAACACAGGTGAGCTCCTGATTCCTTTTGATAGTAGATACGAATTCCTATGAAGTAAGGAGGAAATTTATGAAACTTAATTTAATCTGCAAAACACTGGTGACAAATGCCTGATTAACCTGTGATAAAATGAAATAAAATGGGAAGAAATCTTAAACCGATAAAGCATGAGAACCAGTAAATTGCCATGAAAAAATACAGTGAAATTACTGTTTCACTTTGTAATCATGGAATTGGACCGGGCAGTAATATTATAGTCCTAGAATTGCACGCCTTTAATCGATACTTTAATTAATTTGACAAAAATAATATAGTGAGAGTGATGGATGGTTTCCGGCTGGGTTTTACCGTTATACGGTTTTATTTCACAAAAATGTCTATGTTATGAATCAAATAGGCCTACATGCAGATCAAGCCTGTCAGTAAGCGAATGACGGTACCAGACTATTTGATAAGTCCAAGGCGAAAAGTCCTTGAAACAACAACGCAATTTATGTGTTTTGTGATAGAGTTCATATGCATCTTGAAAAGGTTAAGGTTTTCATTACACAAAAAATTCTATGATATGAATCAAATACAAATGGCAAGGAGAAATTTTCTTCGGTCTGAAATTTTTTATAACATTTTCAGTGTCATCCACGAGGTGGCGTTTTGTTATGTGGTTTGCGACTAACGCAAAGTAGCTCATACAGAAAATGTGATCAAGCAAGCTCGAAGAATTTTAAAGACCATGCCGAGACGAAAGGTTTTTAAGCAGACGCCTGATGAGGAGCCGAGTATTTTGTTTGAAGGAAATCCTGAAAACGGCGAGAGCAAAGACGATGCCTCAGGTTCATAGGGTTTCTAACTGATAGAACTGAACTGAGATGATTCCTATCCGTTTTGATGTTGATTGTTGATTGATGTTGTTTGTTGAATTTTTCTGCCGATCCAGTTACATTTTTGCATTTTCTTTTTAAATGTACCTAGAGTCTTGTCTGGCCAAAAGTGTCTGGATAATTTAATTCCCACTGAATAAAGGATAATGAACTAGGCTGGTTCTTTACTACCAGTCATTACTTGTAGACACTACGCTACTACGGCAGTAAATCATTCATTAGTTAGTAATACTAAATAGTAATAATCCATGACCTGCGATTTCTCGTCTCTATAAAGTGTCATATATCATGTAATCCATACGGGCATTTCGACAAAAAATCCATTGCTTGTAGAGTAAGCAACTGTGTACCCATGATTGGGCATGTATTCATGATATTAAACGTTACTGAATTTTTGTTGATGAAACCAGGGGCATGGGTAAGGGTTTTTTCAAACTCCGTTCTGGCTGATGCTGTTCTGTGCAATGTATCAATCTGGTCTGGGCAATGTGTTAATGAGTTACAGTCAACTGCTGACATGTGAATGTTTGCTGCGGTTTTATAGTGACCATCTGTGCTAGATAAATACAACTTTTCTGAAGTTGATTTCATTGAGCTTTTATCATTCATAAAATTTCAGTGGTAGACCAGATCGGGTGTAGGAGTTCACTTGGTCTAACAGGTTAGAACATGTAAGTGAACCGAGTTAACTTGGTCTGTTGGCTTACTTGGTCTACAAGAATGCCAGTCAAAAGCTCAATCTATTAAAACCGAGTCTGATATTTACAGTGGAAGAGGAGGAAACTGTCTATGCTGATGATGTCATAGCAGATAGCGATAGTGATGAAGCACCAGATGATGTGGCATTCTCGGCCGGTAAGGAGGACGCCCTCCTGCAGGTGCAGGCTGTGTTGAAACAGATGGAGCAAGAGAATAGAAGCAAGAAACTGAAAAGGAGACAGAGAGACGAGTTGTTCAAACAACAGAAGGTGAGCATAGAGCAAGACAGGTGGAATGGATCTAGTGTTAGAGCCTAGGGTGGTTGAATGATGTGGAGACCTGTAGTGTTGCACGCTCTCAATAGATGGTGCATGCTAATTGGTGATCTGTCTGAGTCGCGTAAGTAAGGCATGAACTAATAACAGTGTTAAGTCGTCATGGTTTCATATATTTAACCGTTGCAATTGACTATTGTACAAGACCCTGATTTGCTGCAATAACTGAAAATGGACAGGAGCCACAAAGTCTGACTTTCGTTACAGTAAGAAGACTTTTCTTCATTTTTGTTAATATTGCACAGGTGTCATTGACAAACACGTTATCAAATTTGCAATAAACACATTATGAAATTTGAGTCTTCTAACAATACAGTGTGTGACTCAGTGGTTTGAGCTCTGGAGTCCTGTTTGGATTGAATCCTGGCTTTACTGGCATACCATCAAGCATTGCCCAGAGGTATTGCCTACTCCTCTGAGCTCGGTCTTACTTGTTAATGTTTGCAAGGGAGTGAATGAGAACCTGGATGTATTGCCTAAGCAATTTCTGTGCATGTGCTTGTATTTTAACTAACAAGAAAAAATAGAAAAAAAAAATAATACAGTGAGCTGTTGAAAAAGGAAAATTTACTGTAACAGTTTTTTGTTTAAATTTGAGGTAAGTTTACGGCATAAATTTCCATAGTAAACAAGATCTGAAAATTAATACATCTAATCTTGAACATTTCTCTTCAGCAACAAAAACTTCAAGAGTTAGCTGACCGGCGACTTCCTGATGACTTTCTGGCGGATTTATCATCACAGCCCATAACAAAGAAGCCCGCAAAAATTCCGAAAAAAAATGAGCAGGTTGAAAGTCCTGATGTCGAAGCTGCCACGTTATCAGGTTCATTTTTGTCCACTTGCAGTTTTCCGCACTGTACTACTCACTGGATTAAATACAGCACTGATGCAATATGGAATCCTGATCTGGAAAGTTCAGGGAAATGATGATTGCAAAATAAATATCTGTGTTTTTCTGCACGTACTCAAACATGGTGCTACATCAGTTGCGGATTTAAGGGGGGGCCCAAAGGGGCCATGCCCCCCCCCCCCCCAGAACTTTCCCAGATTCCATTTGGCAGTTCGGTGTTGTGAATGTCTGAGGGGCAATGTTCTTGTTAATGCTTTGCCATGCCCCCCCCCCCCAACTCAAAATCCTGCATCTGACCCTTACACCTTGTCTTGAGACATGTTTGAAAAGTCCGATTTTTTTCTGCGTTACAAGAAAAATGATTGAAATTGTGTTGCTTAGTGTTACTATTTTTTATTGTTTTGCAATAACAGTGTGAAAATATTGTGTAAGTATAGTTGATTTAATTTCTGAATGAACTGAAAGGAAGATTAGGATGGGAAAACAAGATGCCCTATTTACACGTTATTACTTGGCGAAATTTATTTCGCCAAGTGTGTTGCTCTTCCATCAAGTTTTTTTTGTTTGTTCGCACGATACAGGTCACAATTTTCATCCGATCACCACGAAATTTACACATAACACGTAGTTCCGGAAGTACTGGAAGCCTATTGTTTTTCGTCATAATCGGATCCAAGATGGCAGCTGTAGTGGCCATTTTTTTTTCATTTTAAGATTCAAAGGCTTCTGAAGGCTACAATTTTTTACATTCAGATTTGAAACTCAGCACAATAAATGGACCAGATGTTTACTTCTGGTTAAAGATGGTGGAAATAATGGCATTCGCGCATGCGCACCTCTATTTCGGGAAAAAAACGTTTTCTCCTGTAGAGGGCGCAATATAGGGCCAATTCCTTTGAATTTTTGCAGTTATTAGTTTTTTTTGATTTGCTATTATACAAAACCAAAAAACCGGAAGTTGTTTTCAAGATGGCGGTTCTGGCGCATGTTGACCTATTTTCAGTTGTGCTGAGGGGCCACTTAAACGGGAGGAGAAAATGATGTGAAGTTTTGCATGTGGATTCTCTAAGGTATACTCTTTCAAATGAACTGTAACAAATTTTTTCTCAGACTTACCGTTTTCGAGATATTTGACTTTAAATTTCTTAAAAATACGCAAAATTTCATTTTTTTTCGTAAAGATTTACGGAATTGTGTGATACTATCAATTTAGATAGAGTTTTGAACGGGCTTTCAGAAGATGTTTTCCATTTTATGCTAAGACGTCTACTTTTTGAGTTATTTGAGATTTTCTGATAACGCTGTTTCTTTGTTGAGCGCTCTTGCTGCATTGATGTTGGTTTAGCTTCTATTGAACTAGACTGTAGCCTATTTCTTATTGATTTATGACATCTAAGTTCGTCATATGAATGTTACGATGTTGTTCATCATCTCCACCAACATCATCATATTTGTCATCTTCGTCATCATCTCCGACGTCGTCTTTTCTTCAGTTAATTTCGCCCAAGACTGTAGCCTATCTCTTAGTGATTTTTGTCATCTACGTTTGTCATATGAATGATATCATAACTTGCAATGTCCATCATCGCCACCATCATCGTCATAGCTGTCATCTTGGTCATCATCTTTGTCGTCGTCTTTTCTGGTCATTTCTAACGTGGTTTTTTGGTTAATTTCGCCAAGTGTTGCTCCTCGGAACGCTTTCATTTGAATTTTTGCTCCGACTAGTAGAACCCCAGATATATACACACATTATATAACTGATTTTTGTTGTCAATTACACGAAACTTTCTTCCAAACAAGAACTATCCGACTTGTGTGTTGAGCATGTACGTTGAATTTTTACTTTCTCATTTCAGATGAAGCTGATGATGAAGCAGAATCAGAAGGCTACATTCCATTGGAGAATGATAGGTGAGAATATATCTCTGACTTCCAGTATTGTGTTGTATCTCTTCTCCAGCATGGGCGCATGTGGAGGCGCTGTAAGGGCACTTTTTGCAATAGCAATACATATTGATGTGTTTCCAAACGTGTGGTATTATTAATCCAATCAATATGATAAGAGACAAGTCATTGGATTACAATAAAAATAGTCATAGTTACTTGCCTGGCGTGTTTTCTAATATAACTAATATAACTGTATTGTATGAAAACCCAGGGTGTCAGTTTCGTACGAGTTTGGCGAAAGTATGCTGGTGAAAGGACAATGTTCTACACTTAAGTTTGTAACTTGACTACCTTACGATAGAATATTGTCGCCAATGAGTTGACTGGACAGGTTGGAATGTTGAATTACTGAAGAATCTGTAAGCACTATTTGTGTTACCCAAGCTATGATTTCTCTGTGCGAATGACTAGTGGGCAGCACACCCTTACAGACCTAGGAATTATTGAGATATTTCACACCTTTATAAAGTATGTTTTATCATGAAGTGGAAATGCACCCTTACCAGACGCTGCAAAAATACACCATGTACAAAAACAAAAAACCCTATCCTCGGAACATAAAGTCTAACCTCACTTGGACACTCTTACCGCAGACGATTTTGAGTGTGAGCAACCGAAGTGCTCGATGCAGTTCTATGTGTGTTTTTCCGTCACTTGTGCTTAAAATTTCCCATAGCAAAAGTGGCTGGAGTTCTGGTTCTGTGGTAAGGTTTTGTGCGCCTAGCAGAGTTTTTGCGGTGTGTGGTGAGGCTGAGTACCCATGGTAAGAGTCGGTTTCCACCCCTGTTGATACTGCCAGTAATTTCTTCTAGTACGTGCTGGTTGTTTTCAGACTGACCAATTTCAAAGTTGTTGCCATCAAGGAAGACTTGAAGAAGGGTAAACTTTCATCTCAAACTGCCGCCGAGTTCAGACAAAATATGTTGTTTGGTGACAGAGTCAAGCGAGAACCAAGTAAGATTGGCTGCCCCTGTGCAACAGAGGAGACCATAATCTGAGTTTTCTTTCACTTTAGATTCCAAAAATTCAAGTTAAAATATTTCATTGCCAATCAGATTTTTGACAATTTCCACTTGCCTGAAGTGTACCTGGATTCACGCCAAGAATTCAACACTGAACAAGGATGTGCTGTCAAAATGGCAGCAAGTCCGTGTCTGAGTACACAAGAGTAGAGACCGAATTTCTGGATTCATTTTACTCAAAACAACTTCAAGGAACTAATGAATACCATTCATGGCAGTCACTTCTTGTTTAGTCCACAAAACTGCCTTCAAACCTGACCCAACCCATTTTCTTCATTTTTGGGGAGCTACAAAGGCACGAACCGTGATCTTAGACTTTAATTATCAACATTTTCTGCAATAATCTCTGATGCAATGTCATTTCCTTCAGTTATAGGATGACCACTAGTCTCATTTGTAAACAAGAATGTGCTGATGTAGATTTTACATGTGCGCTCTGATGTAAGTTTTTGACAGCTTTATAGCACTATGATAATTACTCCTCAATACATTCCTGCCGGACTGAGACACCTATTGTCTAGGCTGTTTCCAATGATTTGATTTTTTTCATTACCATCATGCAAACTGTTCTTTCAGTGCAAGCAAAGATGGCTAAAAAGTTAAAGAAAAAGGCACAGTTCAGAAGCTAGCTGAGGACCTAGCAATGTAGATGTAGTTTTTCAATTTCCTTCGAAGGTATCTCACTTAGTGAACAAGCAGTTTTGTTTGCGGATGTATAAAGGTTTCACACCTGTTGCATAATGTATGTGAGCTTTTATTTCGGAAGCTGTCATTTGGGGATTTTTAGCGGTTTACAATAAATTGTCCAGTACGTGCAACTCATGGAAAACGAGCTGGCTAGTTCTGTTATACTGATATGTAAATTACCAATAGTGCAGTACAACCCAGAACTATTCAGCCATTCCACATAACGATGGCAGAGCGGAAGCCGAATTCATTGTCAGTGTAGTCTTCTCTGATGACAGAGAATGAAGGGACATTAAGAGCAAAAGGTAGCTAAGCCATTGTGTAATTAGAATTTTGCTGCTGTAATAGTTATTATCTGTAAATTTTGGTGTTAACAGAATCATCCATCGCGACGGTGAAAATATTATTTTGTCTGATCATTTTTGGCTTGTACTGTAAAGCACATTGTCTGCACAAGTAGAGCTGTAAGTTTCAGGCGGTATTGAAATTTCTTCAAACTTGACGTGTTACGTTTAGAAATGATTTACGAACTGTGATGTGGAAGTCTGGTAAAAAAATACCGAAAGTTGGTACTGTGTTATTGTTAATGAAAGTGTCTAACTGAACAGCAAACATGCAAATTCTTTGGCATGCACAAGATCAAATTTTGCTTGATTCAATTTCAAATTTTGGTGTGCATTTGTACAAAGTGTTGACAAAGAGAAATTTAAACAATTGTTTTCATTCACAGACATTTTGTGACGTTAGATACTTTTGTTTGAACTACTTTTAAATATCTCTCTATAAAACAGTTGTAATTTGATGCCATAATGATTGCAAGTCAATTAAAAAATGCAATGAAATCCCACTCGAAAAAATCACCCTCCTATGCACCCACCTATACATGCGCGCACCTGGCCTAAAATATAGGGGGGGGCTCGAATTTTTCGGTACGCGGACCTTTTACTGAAAAAATCAACGAGGGCTAAAAAAATGATCCCCTAGGTTCAGGCCAACGAATTGTGCATCCAAGTCGAATTCCTGTGGACTTTGTGGACTTTCGTCTCGTTTGCTCGGACTTTTGTTTCCTTCAGGCGGACCTTTTTGCCCAATTCGCCAAATTGGGGGGGGGGCTCGGTCGAGCCCCTTGGGTGCACCCATGCCTATACATACATGGGTGCGTGTTGCAATCTTCTCAGTCTCTGCGTCTGTTGTTGTATCCGGTAAACCATCTTACGGGATCTTAACGAAATTTGGTAGATGTCATATGAAGCTGGCGACTGGTTTAGACTGATCTGACTACTTCTGTTTCACCTAGTGGTAATTTAATTTTTCTACGTTTTTGCTTCTGTATAGGTTTCTGTTAAGGAGACTCTTGAGGTTTTCTTCTTTTTTGCGTGGATGCAACGTATTCTGCACCACCCATTAACCATTTTTATTTAATGCATTTGTTTTTGTTGTCTGCCTCTGTATCAAAATTGGTAGATGTTCCTGCTGACTAGAGCTCGACTGACACAGATTTTCGGACAGATCAGACTATTGTGGCAATTCTGTTGGCATTTTTTACATCTATGGGTGTCGCTTCTAATCTCCCAGCGTTGTTTTCCAATGTTTGGTGGTAAATGCAGTTAAAAGTACAGTATAAGCACACCAGTTGGTACCTCAAAATTTGCTAAGTAAACTTAGTTTGGAACATGTTATTAGAAATTGCCGATTGGGTGCAAACGAAACTTTCAGATACTCTGATTTAAACAATGCTCTCCACAACACTATGAAAGGGCTTAAAATCACCAATTTCATATCAAAAACACCAAGAAACAACCCCAACAGTCGATCACTTTTTGACCATATGTTAATTAGCAAATCTCTAGTTGTAAGCATTTATTGGTCGATACATACTGGGTAAACTCGGGACAGCCAATCACAGCATTGGTCATCTTCCATTGTGTTTAGTGGGAAAAGTCGGATATTGCTGCTGGTATTTTGTGGCTTATGGTAAATATAATAAAGAATGGTGAGGTGTCAGGAATGTGATGGTTGTGATAACTCAATATTTGACCACGCTGTGGCTCTTCACTTTCCATGGGACATCATAGGAGCGCAGATATGGCACAAAGTTTGTACAAGAAACTCTCCCTGTTGGTGGACACCTCTCACTGGCGCTGGGTACGTTCACAGGTCACACTCATGTCCTCGGAGCAAAGAAACTCATATGAAGTTGCTTTTCTTCTATTTTCTCTTTTTTGGAATCTTGAATTCATGGCTGTGATATGTAGTGCTATTAAGGAAGGTTAAATGATACTGACAATGTAGTCCCATGTTAAAACAAAGTAAATGGTGCTTTTTAGCACTTTAAGGCTTGTGCGTAAAATGTCTCTTGTTATGAGATGCTCTCAAGTTATAACTTTTGCGTTTTTCATGAAAAAATGAAAAGTTGCATACAAAAAATTGCTTTGAAAGATTTTTATTGTTTTTGAAATGTCATCTGTTGTTTTGCTTTGAACATGGGACTTTCTTGTTTACTACAAAGAAATGGTCATTTGTCCCAGTCAGTGGTAGATTAATCCATGATTAAGTACCAAACACTTTGTACTTTCAGACAACGTAGGCCTTCACCAAACTCATTTTTATTAGTTTTGTACATGTTTGAGCAACTGTAATGTAGGGACTCAGTGGCGGGTTTAAGATGGGCTATGTCCCCCCTAAAATTCTCTCGGATTCCATTTGGCAATTCGGGGATGCAAATGTCTGACGGGCAAAATCCTGGNGGATCCGCCACTGGGACTTTTTTTTAATGTTTATTACGAAATCTTCAGAATGATTTGCTGCTGAGGTTAATCACAACTCCGTTATATCGATTGCATGGGTGGGTCAACATGGATTTTATAAGAATTATGTTTATTAAGCATTATTTACATTTGACACTCCTCATTGGATGCAATGGCGTTAGAAATGTAACATCACTTAATATTAGTTTTAAATGTTATCCATGAGGAATTTAAAAATCTATTTTAGCTTTTAATTTTAAGAAATAGTTAGGATTGGTTCAAGTCTGAAGTCGAAGGGAGGTAAGCAATGGAAATTGTCTCGTTATGAACACAATTTTTTTTATTAAACATGCTGTTCAAGTGAATAAATATATGTCAAAATCGAACAAAAGCACCTGCATACCTGCATTTAAATGTTAAAATCACTTGGGAATAGTATTAAAAATGATGAGCCTGGCATGGAAGCTTGACAATCACTTTTCCACCTTAAGTTTCTCACCCAATGCTTTCCTCAGTATTTTAATGAGCTTTCATTACGAAATTCTCAAAACAACGCATAGTTAATAGAAATATTGGAAGGAGATGCTTGGATCCTGTAATAGTCGACCCAGCACTGGTGTCTTTTGCCTTTTGTGTAGTTATTTCGGGAGCCTGCGTAGTTGTTGGAGGGTGGCGATTTTCACACTGGGGACAGTTGCAGTAGTCTTCAACGCAACATGTCATATCCAGGGTCCAAGGCTCGTCTTCGGTGGACTCAGGTGGGGTACATCCGCACATGCGCTCTTGTATTACCAAGCCGGTCTTGGGGTACTTTTTGATGTAATGCTGAAAAGGAAAAGTTGACGAGCGTTCGTGGTGTTTTAACAGGACAGTGATCGCGAGGAACATGGCTCAGAAATGCATTTTAGACTCAAGTAGTCCTGTTTCTGTCAAAAGCATCTTGATTAGTTAATGTTTTTGTAAATGCCTACGTACGCGTCGAATGATGCTAACTTAAATGACTGATAACTTTTATAATGCGGCATAGTTTCCATGACTTTCAGCTTAGGGACATTATCGGCGAGGAAAAGTCGTTTTCTGAGACCAACCTTAGCGTGGAAGTAGAACCAGAAAGCCCCGCGGTCGCAGCTGAACGCGCTGATGATGGAGCCAAATACACTCCATAACTGTGGCGTGTTTAACCCAGCGGGTAAAGTCGTCTGCTTTTTTGATTTCAGCAAATGTCTTGCCGACAACGGTGAGGATTGGCCGCGATTTGTTAACATCACAAAAACAACTGGTGTTATACAGCTCTTACTTTCTAAAACCGCTCTGAGGTGGTGACGTGTTACAACTATTATTAAAATCTTGGTCTGTCTATTCTCCGGCCATCGTCAAGTTTTCCTGTGTTCTTAGAAGAACGAGCACGGACACGTCGTGGCAATGTAAATAGACAAGAGGTCGGTGTAAATAGACCAAGAGATTTTAATAATAGTTGACTGCTTTGGTCAGTAACTTCTTAGAACTGTGGTACATGCCTAAAGTTCTAATCATGACTTCAAGGTGCCTATCCAAAAATAATCCCCAAAAATGTTTTCTTTCGATTGTAAAACCGATAATTTCGCTTTAAAGTTAGGTTTGCTATGAAATGGTGGTATTAAACGTGGAATGTTCCTCTTACGACGTTTGCAAAAGTGAGCAGAATCTATACGCCTCCGTTAGTCCAGCCTGTTGCAAGGGGGACAGGCGTCTACACTGTTGTAAACTGAAAGCCCTTCGTCATGATGTCCCTAAACATTTCGTGGTAATAATGAGAACTGCAATTATGATAATGAATGATAATTACCCCGCAACCTCCTGAGGTACACCTCGTGTAGGGTAACTGCGTTCCGTTTGAGCAATCGTGAAATTCCGTTGGTCCCATCGTAGTCGTGAAGTTCCCGGTATTATTGAGTGGTTGGAGAGTAGTCATCATTAAATGCTTGTTGTCTACAGAGCACTGGTAACACATGATGGCGGATCCATGGCAATATACTGTGGGAAAGAAATAACCAAGTTCATCAAGGGCCCGTTTTATCCAAGTCGTATAAGTCCAGTCTTAGATAAGACGGTCGTATCTTCATTTTTTAATTTACATGCAGTTCGTTAACGTGGCTAACGAAGGCGGTCGTTAAGTCTGAATACTGTACGGGTATGAAAACTTACCCAACTTTAAGTCATAAGTACCAACGAGGAGTCGCGTTCGCTAACGCTGCGACTGGGGGCGTACAACCGTGAACCGGTCCCCTGAAATTCCTGTGCCGTCATGTTGCTTTCTCCATGATCGGCTGTTAGCAATAGTTGGCCTAATGGGTGAACGTTACGCACGTAAATTACCTTGGTAACTTAATTCTTGTTAGAGGCGTAAAGTAATTATTTTCGGCGTAAAGTAACTATTTGCGGCGTAAAGTAAATTTTTACGCCGCATGAATTACTTTACACCGTAATAAGTAATAATTACTTTACGCAGGGATGTAGATGACCGACGTGAAGTAATTATTACTTTACGGTGTAAAGTAATCGTGCGGCGTTAACAGTTATTTTACGCCGCAAATAATTACTTTTACTCCTCTGACCCGAATTAACTTACCCGCGTAATTTACGTATGTAACATTCATTTGGGCAACGGTAGTTAGCAGCCTGTGTCGTTGACCACGTCCTAGTCACGATTTGTTGTTATGAGAGGAACTGACGCTTGAGGCAGTAATTATGCCTTACGTAATCAAAGCATAGAAGCCCAAATTGTTGCCTATGTATTAATGACGCATGTTGTTCGAGCATATTATCGTATTGTACGAGTATCGTTATGAAAATGGGCAGTGAGGACTGAGCCGGGTTTCCATTTTCTGATATCCGTTTTGGGAGCTGCCCCCATTTTATAACACATTTTAAAGCAGTTTCTCAAAGTTATGTTCGACTATTTCAGTAGAACAGGTCGTCATGGTAGGAGAACCTACAGTTTGACTAGGGTAGTTTCGTGTCTTACGCAAAAATCTCACTGAAAAAGGGCTTCGTTTGTAATTCATATCGATATCTCACAAAGTCTTGCGTGTTCACCTCTACCGAACGCACGCCTGAGTCACGAAAAATAGTATGCGCGCAAGCTTTGTTTGCGACTTCGTCTTTTGTTTCGGAACTCACTAAAAGAGATCGAAGGGCTTGGTAGTTTGCTAGAAAAGTCTACGCCTGCAATCCAAGCCGTACTGTTTGGCTTAAGTCTAAGATTCGTCTCAACTTCCACTTTTAAACTTCCACACCCGGTGAGTCAGTCAAGCTTAAGACAAAACTTAAGTCAAGAACTTAAGTCAAACTTAAAGTCTCTTTCTTGGAGTAGACTTGAGGTAGATTTACGTTCTATCTTAAAATTGGCTGAAATTAAGATTTGTCTTATCTATGTCAGTTTTCTTGGAACGGGACCCTGGCTGCTTGCAGTGCCGACTATAGCTGGATGCACTGATCATGTGCCTATTCTACGAGGCCTGTTCCGAACGACGCCACGCGTCAAGTGAAAGATATAGCAGGCTGCCATTGCAATCATGCAATGCATGATCATATCTCGAGAAAACTTGTGTGGTTTCGCCAAACTTGATTGCAAGAAACTAGCCTTACGGAACGGAAGCTTGAATAATTCCTCAAACTGTCGGACCAATGACAATTGCTTATTATAAATGGAGGGTGTTTTTGCCTTCGGTGAAAATGCACTAAATTTTATTTAGAACCTTTCCTTGCTATAAGCCCGTGGTTTTTTCAGGAGTAGTGTTTAAAATCCTGATACAAGAACGAACACACTACAAGTGTATGTTTTCCTATTGAAGGACGGCATGTTGTGTCCGAGGAAAGACGCTCGGTGCACCAACAACGTTGAGTGAAACCAACATGGTTCCTGGCTTGAAATGGTATTCCTTGCAGTCCACTAAGATGGTGCTTCATCGGTGTAGGAAACCCAAGTGGTGTTGCAAGTTGGTAACGTCAGAATTAGATTCATATGACAAGTTTCCGTCGGCTTGGGGAAATGGAACTCGCGTTTTTGAATCAGAATCATAATCAGAAATGTTAATTATACGTAAGCCTTGGCCTCATGATACAGTTTATAACTTCACATTGATAAAATTTCAGCTCTCAGCACTGTTGCTTTTGAAATATATAGCGCCAGAGTTTTTATTTCACGAAGATTACGCCTTTGAAATAATATAAATACTCTGGCATCGTCTGTAATATTCGTCAGCAGACTTCTGCGCACATCACCAAGGACAGGGCAGTGACACTTAAAATGAATCTCGTTTTCAATTTGACCTGTACTGCATATTCCACAAATTGTCTCATCCGTGGTTAGACCTGCGTGCCGCCCGGTTTCAATGTAAAGCTTGTGCACTGAACACCTAAAACGAACGCTTATTTCCCTTAAGAGGGGTCTTATAAGTACGGGTATTTTCCACTTGGGCTTCCGTTATTAGTGCCAATTTTGTACGTAGAAGTCAATTAATCTAGATCTCTGGCGAAATTCGGAAACTGAAGGAATAAATCTATGTCATCCGGTCGCATAAAAATTAGTGCTACCGTTTCTTTACCCCAGTTCTGATGCATGCGTCACATTTCACGATGAAGCTAAATCAAACAGGGTGTGCCGAGCCACATGCAACATCGAAAAGGATCCCTGAATTAATTACCAAGCGAAGAGGTAGGCCTAGTATATGTGAGAGCAGCGCAAACACTGTCGTTTCGAGGACCGGGGGTGCTTCCATAGGGGTTGATATAGGGACTGTCTTGCCTCTTGGCCCTTTCAGCTATTATTTCGGGTGGCCGGTTATGTGGTGTCAATTCAAGTGAGCAATTTGGCAAAACGCGGAATCGGTATTAGTTGGAACTCGTGCCGCTTCCCAGGTATCACCTCAGGTGGGTCCGGTGCCTGATTCGGAGTTGAAGTATGGGTGGGTAATTTGTATTTGCGGGGACCGGGAGAAAGCTATCCTGGAATTGGCTTTATGAAGAGGATTTTCGGGATCGTCACTTTGTATTATGACAAACTTTTGTACGCACGGCCATCGGGGTTTCTGTTTCGATGTAACATCCTGCATCGTCTCCAGTGACAGCAACATACTGTATAACAAGTTTTACCCACCTAATTCAACAAAACACAAGGTGGTACTCTTCTTGGAGGCATAGCATACGTATTTTACAGGCTTATGTCAGGCTTAACAGATAAGGATTTGTCTTCCTCGGAGATAGATCTGATTTCAGAGAAAACGTGGCAAACTAGCAAAATGTGATATTTGTCATCGATGACAATTCCACGACAAAATACGCACACCTTACATTACACGATAAACAACGGACAGTTTCTACTGATAGTTTGTGGTTAGCACAGCGAAGACCTGTAAAACTTTGCGCAAATTTGGAAGACAATCAATTTCCGAATTCAAATACTACCCCAAAGTTTTTATAATGGTATGACTTAGAATTAGAATCAACATCGGACTGTCATCTTTTCAAAGCGCTGCGAGAAAATATTTATAAATGACTCTTGGCATGCAACTCCTTGGTTCAACCAAACGCCAGAGAAATCATGCATTGACAGAGCTTGTCCACTATTGTGCAAAGTACATCTTTCTTTTTGCATCCTGCTTGTAATGTCGTGACCATCCCTTGTATAAGGTTCTTGTGGCATACTCATAATTTCAAACTTAGAACTCTGGGAGTTAATGGTTTAAGCCAGGCGTATTTACGAATGCAACCAAGTATTTGTATTATCCCAACTAAACATTAATTGCGCGAGTCTGGACCTGTGATTTTGGAGACTCGGCAACCCCTCCGGAAAACATTCAGGCAGCTGCTGATCTTAAAAGCAAACTGACGGTTAACTCGTTCGTTTGTGCCATGTTATTTGACTTTCATTGGTTCTAGCTAAAACTAACACCTGGCTCTTCTGATCCCGTTTGTGATTGAAATTAAGTTATGGACATGTAGCTCGTATTGACAAGTCTGCATATTGATCCAAACATCTACATAATTATAGTGAAGGCATATATTTTTGATAGAAAGACTGAAGAATTTGATTTTTGGCTTTTTAAGAATCTGTCATTAAGTGGATCACGTGACCATGTCTTTTTAGTTTTAGGTAAAGTTTTGCCTAAACGAAAGGTACATTGGTATCAATAACATGATCAATTTGTATTTGAAGTAAATGCTTAACACTATCGTTTTGTTTCTTTCGTGAATGTCATAAAAGTTCATTTTTAATAGCCCCTCACGCAAAAGTGGAACATATCAAAAACAATTCTTATGGCGTTTAGAGAACAATCATGCATAAAGCATAGTATAGTTTTATATAAATCCGATCAGCCATTTCTGAGATATGACGTTCCGAAGTTAGCCATATGACGTTCCGAAGTTAGCCATATTTGAGGGTCCTGCATAATCTTGGTGGCGCTGGCTGATGCGCGAAGTACGGTTGAGCATGCTCGGGGGGCTCGCACAAATGGAGGCTCCCTACAACTGAAATGTGCCCCTTTGTCAAACATATAGTCGAGTACTCCCAAAGTCCATGTAGTGTACGGTTGTCGTTTATTTCCCCCAACCCGTGCATACCTTCTATTGTCCTATATTTTATTCCCAAGGTTAGTTCACGCGGCGATTGACCTCGATGTATAGTGTGGGCTCTGTAAGATATGACTGAGGACCGATTCAGGACACCTGTCCTTTTGTCGCTTGATGACCCGCAGCCCAGTGAAGAACGAGGTCTGTGCGTTTTACACCACGTGAGCCGTATGCTCTTGCCTTGTGCTAAATTAATTCCCGCAATTGCACACGTAGAAGCTAAAGGTTGTAGGAGTCAAAGCCATTGATAACAAAACACCTAAGCACAGTTAGCAATGTGATATTATAAACCATACCAGGCACGTACCTTCAGTCAGCCTCTCGTCATAGAAAGAAAATATTATAGTATAATAACGTCGAGCTTTTGTAATATACCAGGAAGAGTTATAGACTATAGATACATATATCTATGTCTACTAAACACAGCCGGGTGACCAGTCACCCATAAGCTTCTTAGGGCTGAGACTGTTTAGTAGGCCTAACAAGAAGCTCAATAATGACAGCGAAAGTGAGGCAGAGAATTATTATACATGACGTTTTGATTTACAAAGCTTATTGATAACTACTTATCGAACTTCAGCTAAAATGCCAGTGTTTTGATTGAACATTTATACAAATTAGGCGAGTGCGTTTTCCAAGAAAAAAGTTCTGTGAGTATCCGTTAGGCGGAATAAAGTGCTCATCACTCAAAAGACAAAGTTTGAAAGTGTTGGTATAACACGATTCCTGGGAACATTTCTACGAAATCGGTATCGATAAAGGTCTACCAAAAGACATACCAGTTAAACAGCTAAGCAGTAAGCTGACAGCAACAAATTTCCCTTTCGACATCTTGTTGACCTCGTCACTGCTCGGGAGCAGTTCCGTTGTTTATATATCGAGTGGAAGATAGTCTTCTTGGTTTTACGATTAACTTATAGATGGCGCTAATGCCAGGCACGATTGAGAAAGAGCTGCAGGCGGGCAACTCGCGTGTCTGCAAATAATTATACCGCTTATGGATCACTAGGGCGTTGTTTAATTCAAATCCAGACCAACGCAATACCTTTGTAAGAGCGAAAATGACTAATGCAATAGGCTAGACGGCGATGAAAACCCTGTGCAAAGTTCACTCGAAGAGATCCGCTCTGGTATAGCCAAAAATTTCGTCTCAAATGGTTTTGGTTTTTAGTCTGCCCCTAATACTATTGAGTTGTACTTGATATTTTTAGTGACTTTTAGCCTGGTGTGGTAAAGCAGGCTAAGCTTGATTTTAGACAAAAGAAACTACTGGCTCATGCTTCGACCGCCACATATAGGCGACGCACCCTGGCCGGGCGCCGCTTATGGATCACTAGGGCGTTGTTTAATTCAAATCCAGACCAACGCAATACCTTTGTAAGAGCGAAAATGACTAATGCAATAAGCTAGACGGCGATGAAAACCCTGTGCAAAGTCCACTCGAAGAGATCCGCTCTGGTATAGCCAAAAATTTCGTCTCAAATGGTTTTGGTTTTTAGTCTGCCCCTAATACTATTGAGTTGTACTTGATATTTTTAGTGACTTTTAGCCTGGTGTGGTAAAGCAGGCTAAGCTTGAT
This sequence comes from Phoronis australis, assembly GCA_002633005.1. Classification (NCBI taxonomy): domain Eukaryota; kingdom Metazoa; phylum Phoronida; family Phoronidae; genus Phoronis; species Phoronis australis. The sequence goes on from NMRA01000205.1 coordinate 443,436, forward strand.
TTTAGACAAAAGAAACTACTGGCTCATGCTTCGACCGCCACATATAGGCGACGCACCCTGGCCGGGCGCCGCTTATGGATCACTAGGGCGTTGTTTAATTCAAATCCAGACCAACGCAATACCTTTGTAAGAGCGAAAATGACTAATGCAATAAGCTAGACGGCGATGAAAACCCTGTGCAAAGT
>NMRA01000205.1:443657-454687 GCA_002633005.1 Phoronis australis
TCGCCCCCCCCCCCCCCCCCGGCCGTGGCACTTTTTTCAATGGCTCTGGCGCCCGTGGTTTATGGGCACTGCATCACACGGGGGGCTGGGGTGCTGTAGCCCCCCACTTTTTTCAGTGCTGCGCCGCCCATGCGTCCAGCGAGACCCGCCGGCTATCTTGTCCACGATTCGGAGTACCGCTAGAACTGCCAAACAACGATTGACCACATTCCGCTGGGCAGTCCGCTCACTAATACGTAGGCGATAAAAGGCAATTTACTAGAGATCGAGTGATCAGTCCAAGAAAATGTCATACCTAATTAACGTACGTCTGAGAATGGTCACATGTGGAGGTAAACAGATCGGATGTAATTGTAACACAGTCTGTAGTCCAGGCCGGCTGCTCCGTGCCCGCCGGGTGCGTGAAACAGTCCGCCAACAATAGGAGTCAACTAAGGTCCCTAAATCAGATTTCATCGTTCTTTACTCACAAATTCAGTGCTTTTCTATCATTTTACCTTTATTATGAGCTTCGCTTTGACTAATGGGATTTTCTAAAAGTATATCAAAAATGTGACCCCTTAATTCAATGAACATAAATTATGGGAACATGAACTTGAAAAGATCCCTACATATTTTCAATAACATTGAGAATCCAACGTAGAATTCACTCTCGCTTTGTATCAAAGTAAAAAATTGACTTAGTAATGACACTAAAACAGCATTCAGTGTTTCGACCCAGCCGGTCCACAAGTACGCAGGGGCCTTGGTTGAGTCCCGGATATTATGGGACTGTCTCATGCATCGGGCCCCGTGGCGCCCAAAGTCGACTGCAGGTCATTGCCAAGACGCGATGTGATGCGAACGGTTTTTATTCGCAGTTAGACCGGCATCTCTGTGCACATGCTTAGCATAGATGAACGAGGAACCAATATCTGAACCAGGCACACAAGTACGTTTAGAGTGCCTTAGTGCCCAACCAGTCGCTCAGGGTGTGGCCTCTGGGGACCTCAAACATTCAAGGTAACACAAAAATCAAGTCCAAAGGCTTCAGTACATGCCACTGATATATATGTATCACCAATGGATTGTTTTTTAAAACGTGAGCCAGATTCCACTGCGGTTACCATAAACAACATGAAATCCACGTGATTCATCCCCCCTAGAATCACTCAATGGTCTATGGCACATCATGTGAAATACCCTCTGGCGGACCAACCAGAAATCGTTGAAATTTTACCCAAGGGATGCTGTTGAAAATGTGATTTAGACTAGATATTCGAAGCACCGGCGAATATTGATTTAAAGTGACTAAGCGCACCACAGTGAGCACAGAATGGACCATTACACATAAAATGCCTTCTCAAAGTGACGGTCAGAAACCCAAAAAGACCTCAAAAACAAAACAGCTGAAACATGCCTGTCGCTGATCATCCAATCCCCTATGATATATAGCAGACAAAATACTCTCTGGGTTGGGCCTACCAGAAATCGTCAAAAATGTTGCCCACGAAATGCTGTTGAAAGCGGGAGTAATGATTGAAGAACCTACCAAAACTAATTTAAAGTAAACCGATTGACTTATGACACAAAGTTGCCTTTTGGAAAGGCTCCGCCGGAATCCTAAACAGTCTCACCCGCACCAGGCGAAAATTAGCTAGTTCAAACATTCGAGGAAAAAAATAATTCTACAGGATTCAAACACTAGTATTATTAAGTGACGACATGGTCATTTGGAGCCGAGAAAATGCAACATCTGTTTGAATGATTTTATTTAATCAAATCCAAAAAAACACAAATTTTGATTTTAGCCAATTGATCGAGGTCACGTTGTCCGTTGGCCTAATTTAAAGTGACTTAGTGAGACTCCGATCTCGCTGGTTCCCAGCGCTGGTGTCGTTAGGTGGTAGAACACACGCAGGTATCATTTAATTTTCCTCGGGAATTTTTCTACACCGGCGTTCATCATGATGATTGGCTGGTCGTAGCCCTTTACGCAAACAAAATGACATGACTGATGGAGGAAGTGTAAATATGGTCTGCTGTACAGACAAATCGGTGCTTAAAATTCATGTTCAAGAAATGTGAATCCCAGAAAATTGTGGTTGCGCCTTTTCGGAGTGCATTTTTCTACTGTCGTTGACTTTAATTCATGTTGCTGTCTTGTATCTACACAGTATGAATAACACACCGGTTAAATCGCCGGGTCAGATGTGTTTATTGTAAACTGTATGTGCTTCAAGCACGCGGCTATTAAACATTACTGCAGAAATGAAAGAGTTGCTGTTACGCTACTTGCATAACAAGGCTAAAAATCGTTCATAGTTCGCCATTTTCTTTCTTAGTTGTAAAGCTAACCAATGACTGCCGAGGTTACGACATCACTCCAGTGATAAAGCGCGTGCTACTTTATCTACACGAACGGAACAGCCAGGCTATATTAGTGTCAAGGTGTGTCATTTCAGTTATCATGAAAAGAATCCTACATAATGCCTCACCTGTCCGCCGGGTTTGGGAAAATCGACCGGTTCGCTAACCTTAAATCCATCACTATTTTCAAAAAAGACCATCCCGCAGCGGCTTACGAATTCTGATAGTGATTTTTTAGCCCTGTGGTTCTTAGTGCCTCGGGTAGTCAGGTGCGACATTGTCCATCATGGCTGTAAACACTGAGCGAAAATAATATTTTTTTAAATTGTGGAGTGAACTGAACCATTTCAACTGGACGTACTCATCTCCTACATTTTACGTGGACCTCCCGTCCCCTTCAAATGAAAGATGGCAACTACGAGCTCTCGCGTTGCTCGATATCTGGCGGATGCGCAAACGCTTTCCAGTCGGCTCTCAATAACTTTGTACTCAGCATGCGACATTTATGGAGCTGACTAAGAGTGGCATGCGACGAAGTGCTTTGGTTTAAAAAAGATTAAAACTCGTTCTTCTCGGCGTCGTCCTGATACTTTACTCTTTGAAAAGAAAAATTGTCAGTGTCAAGTCTCAAATAATTATGCGCCGAAAATGGGTAAAACTAGGATGAATTGGGAGAGTTTCATGTAACATGAAAGTAATATAAACCATGAGTTCATATTGCATGTTTGAGACAGCTCAACTCTATTCAGTTTTATTCCGCCGGGTGATGGCGGCTCACACCACGTCGCGAGCGTCAAAAGTTATTTGCGGCGGATACTGTCATCCTACTAAGCAGACGAGATTTTGACCATAAACGCCACCGTTGAGCGCTTTTACATCATGGCTCATACCGTGAATAATACTCTTACCTTACAAAGAAGCCACGCATTTCTAAAGATATGCGGGAATTTTCACCGCTCGTCCTTCTGAGCGGCTTGTACCAGGATCAAAGAGAGCGCATCGCCGAAATCAGGTACAATTGTGATGACCGCATAGCCCGATTCGAGTAAGATCCAATTGCATGTAATTATCCTACCATAAACTGTATTAAACATCTCTGAATGTGCATAATGGCGAATTTTCAAAATGCATTAACCACTAATTTTCGTTATAAACGAACACCACAGCGGTATTCAGCTGAAAAAAACAACCAAATACGGTTTTCGATTTTTAAAAATCGATGAACTAGTAATCTAAAAACTACAACCATTGGGTACGATTGAAGATAAAATACCGCGCGTATTGATATACTCGGTGGATATACAAACGCTGATCAGAGCTAACAATATCACATGGATTCATTTTTTAATATTCTTTCAATCTTGTTTAACCAGATTTTTGACCAGGAAACAGTTGTTGTGCCCACTTTTCATTTTCTCATTAGTATTACTGACAAAGAACTAGAATAGTTATATAGTCAGTGCCACCGAAATTGTCCAGAGATTCCAAATCTTCAGTTTGGTTATCACCATATTTGCCCTTTTGTATATATTTTATGATTTGAGTTCTAATAAATGAAGATTAAGCTTTAATGACACGTGAAATGTTTAGTGTACCTGTAATGTGGTAAGTTTAGGGATGGCTCACAATGAACTTAACTAATTAAGTTTAGCTGGCGATCAAAATCTACCACTGTTTTGGTACTTCAAGTTCAAAACTTAGATAAAAAGTTATCAACCCGTTTCCGGTAAGAAAAAAAAATCAAGTGGGCAGAAGCATTAAAAATTAAATAAAGAAAACCAGTATGAAACTTATCGTTCCTTTGGGAAGTGTCCCTTTGTGAAGATAAACACAAGTTAACTTTTTTTGTCATTTCGTAATATTTATAATGTACCAAGTTAAAATTACTCTCCAGAGTTGCTGGCTAAAACTCTGCAAATGTCAGAGAAAACCACTGCGGAAATAACAACAACCATTTGTTGAGAAAGTAATGCTAGCAATTCCCTTGCCACTTCACTTAGCTCAGATCTACCTCAATACAAAGCGCGTGCTAAATAGGCATCGTAAAAGTTGTCTGGGGCTTCGGGGAATCAGAGTAACCAGTGTAAGCGAGAAATTCTCCACATGTTGTGACAAGTAAGCCCCGCCGCAAAGACTCACTCAAATCACTCCACACAGCTTAGTGGATGGATCAAGACTTGCATTTCATGAGTATTTTTTTTTCAGTTTGAAAATTTTTAACAGCATATTTGAATATTTTGTGCAAAGTACACTTGATTAGGTTTTTGAATTTTGTAGGCCTAATCGGATCAGAAGTTACTGTGACTCAAACTAAAAGGTACATGCCGAAGTGTGTTTGATGTACGCCAAAGCGTGACGGGAATGCCTTTTAAAACCCAGAATTCCCTTCATTTTCTGTGTAAGGAAGAAGTTGAGACCAGTATATGAAAGCGCCGGGTGAGTGGTGTGCGGAAGGGGCTCAAGCGGAACGAGACGTTGTTCGTGGCCCACTCAGCTTCAAGTTGGCAGGCGTAGATGCGCCGAGCCCATCGTTCGCAAGTTTTTTCAGTACATTCCAACCATGAAGAATATTTGAGAAAAATCAAATGGGTGGTGCTTCAAATACTACACCATCATCATGATGATTATTACAGTAAGAGTGATCATAGTATTCCAGCGTGGGCTTAGGATTGACGCATTTTCTCGAAAGACGTCGCTAGCTGCCGGACTAGAGCGCTCGCTGGTTCCCTGCGTGCCGCTAGGTGGGGCGGTAGCCGCGCCAGCACGCAGGTATCACTTAAGTTTCCTCTGTAATTTTTTTTACACCGGCGTTTCTGATTGGCTAGTCGATTCGTCAACAGGCAGCGCTTTGCGCAAACAAACTGGCATGGCTGATGGACTGAAGTGAATGTGGTCTGTTGTACAGACAAACCGGTGCTTAAAATTATGTTCAGGAAATGTGAAGCCTAGAAATTGTGATTGAGCCCGGCTTTTCGGAATGCATCTTTCTACTGTCGATGACTTTTGTTTACGATAGTGTCCTTATACAGTATGAATAACACACCGTAATATGTGTTTATTGCGCATGTATGCTTCAAGCACGCGGCTATTAAACATCACTGCACAAACGAAATAGTTGCTGCGACGCCACTTGCATGACAAGGCTAAAATCATTCACAGTCTGCCATTTTTTTCATGGTGTTGTAAAGCTAACCAATGACTGCCAAGATTACATCGACCAATGCTAAAGCGCGTGCCACTGCGTGATACCTGCGTGCTGGCTGGGCTAAGCACGCAGGGAACCAGCGAGACTAGAGCGTCGTCACTTACGAAATTGAGCGCTCTTTGTGGTGATTGCAAGAACTAGAAATTATACAATTTTTGATACAACTTTTTTCATTGGATGGGGAATGTCACGTGAACAAAGAATGTCGCCGACAGGACATACAGACGACAGAGAGGGATTTTCATCGGTTGCCGAAGCAATAAACCAATGTTATCACTCGTAAAACATCCGTAACGTGAAAAAGATGCCGTTTGATCCACGTTGTTATGAGCCAGTGAGTATTATTCACATATCCCTCGTCTTATGACCGCCCCGATTTGATGTGTAAATCCAGGTCATTTCTATGGTTGCGCGGACGCTTTTTGCCTCAGTCAATCACTCTGAGTGTGGAATCCTATATAGACTCCTTAACTGCCTAAAGCTGTCAAAACGAAGTTGACCTGTCCTTTTTATGCCAGTCACACACAGGAGATTGTCAATGGAATTCAATGGAAAATCTTGTGTAAATAATCAATCCAATGCCTGGTTACGTGGTGTGTAACTGCATGGTTCTCTACTACGGTAAATTAGGGAAAGTTATGGGATGGGCACTCAGAAACAACATAGTAATCTATTATATGTTTGGGGCTTGAAAATAAACCACCCTAGCACTGCATGGCTGTATATCCGATACAATTTTTTAATCTTTTCATTCCGTTCACAAAGCTTACCTCAATGCACATTACATGGTCAGCATGACAAAGCCATTGAGGCTGTTGGGTTATATTATTAGTTTGATGATGGGCCAGTCAGCAGGATACACAAATTCTTACTAAGCTAGTTACAAGCATGTACATATTTAACGTTGAGGCAAAGGCTTGATGGCGCCATCACGGATTCAAGTAGAAACGAACTTGGATGAACGTGTACGTTGGATGAGGTAATTGCGGTCGTAAACCAACATGCCTGTTTAGCATAAGAGTTTTAAAAGTCAAAAAATGAACATTGAGTAAGGCAAACAACCAACCCTTTATAAAATTGAAAAGGAAATTTTGTATCCGCCTTTGAATTTGTAAAATCAATGCATTACAAGACAAATTAAATTAGTAAATAGGTTCTCTTCAGAGGCATGGCTAAAGCCACATACATGAATTTGTGAGTTGATGAGGACGAGTTAGTTTCAATATGACTCAGGCTCATTTGGATGTTGGTGCAGCAAAACCTCAAATGTTAGCACAGGAATCTGACAGGTTGTGGAATGTTTCTGGTGTTATAGGGTGGAACTGTAACAATATTTTGATACAGTATTGGAGAGGTTCTTGCAGTGTAGTACCTTTGTTCAGTGCATTGATGTTAGTCTCTATACCAATAATGATTATTGATTATTGGTCACAAGTCATGACAATTCATGACACCTTGATCAATTAGTTACTTATGTTTAATTACTCTTTCTTATGTTTCAGCGATAGCATACAATCGAGGACTGAAACATCAAATGGAATCAAGCTTCTTGTCTAAAAGGTTTTCGCAATGAACTTTGAGGATTCAGGCAAGCACCTTATTTTTCGTCTTAACGAGAATGGAGAGGGACCAGAGCTTGTGCGAAGTGTTTTTTTAGAAAGAGGTTGGCACGAATTTGATGAAGATGAACACGATGAGTATGAATGGAATATGTGGTGGAAAACGTCGCGTTTCCGGACGTCAGACCACGAGTATTTGATGCCATGGCAACGAATAAATCATTATCCCAAGTCTACGGCTATCACAAAGAAAGATTGCCTAGCCAGGAACATGAAGCGCATGGCAGCAGTTTATGGTAAAAGTGTCTTCAATTTCAGCCCCTGTTCCTATATATTGCCAAACGATTATACTCGGTTTGTCGCGGACTTTACCAGTTGGCAGAATAAAAATCCTGACAAACAACAGTATTGGATATGTAAGCCGGCTGACATGTCACGAGGGAGAGGAATATTCCTGTTTAAAGACTTGTCTGATCTTATGTATGATTTTAATGCGGTCATTCAGAAATACTGTTGCAATCCATTGCTTATCTCAGGTTACAAGTTGGATCTTAGGATTTATGTATGCGTGACAAGTTTTTATCCGTTGAACATTTACATCTGCCAAGAAGGGCTTGCCAGATTTGGGACAGAGAAATTCGATTTAGGCTGTATAAACAACATATTCTCGCACTTGACCAACACTTCCATCAATAAGTTTAGTCCGACATATACGAGCGACAAAGAACGTGTTGGCTCAGGTTGCAAGTGGACGCTGACACAGTTACGTCATTACATGCATCAAGTGCACTTGGATGACACTGAGCTGTGGTCACGTGTCATATCTCTCATTATCATGACAGTTTTGTTGCAGGTGCCCCAGGTACCTAGTGTAACCAACTGTTTCGAGTTGTACGGATTCGATATTCTCATAGACGAGAAACTCAAACCTTGGTTACTCGAGGTGAACTTTAGTCCGTCATTTAGCTATGACTGTAAGGCAGATGCCGATGTAAAGAAAGGATTGATCCACGACATACTGGATTTGATGAACTTCCAAGAATCCGACTGTGAGCGAGGTGGTGAGGATTACCGCCAGCTACACTCGAATAGTGTTCGTGGTAGAACTCCCTTCAGTGGTATTTCTCACAGGTCCTCGCTTAGGAGTTCTAGTCATGGAAAGTCGTTTCGGCATTCAGTATCCAACAGTAAGCTGCCACGGATCAGTCTTAGTGAGAGTATGAGTTCATCGCGCTCCACTCTCAGTCTTATGGAAGAGGAGGACCGGGAGAATGCCCATCCCCCGGCGTCTCTCACACCAGGTTGTGGCCTACCGTCAGTTCAGCATGCCTCTAGTCAGAGCATCAGTACCAGTGCTAGCTCTGGTTCGAGAAGTTGCCTTGGTTTATATGGTGGACATGCTGACCACTCACATGTTCATACAAACATTAAGTCATCCATTCGTGAGCAAAAAGGATATGAAAGAACTGGAGATGCTGAAGTCCTGAAGTCGGGTAGTGAAGTCAGTTCTAGCAAATCATTGTCGAAAAGGAGGGTAGTCGCTAAGAAAGACAGTAATTTTAAATCAGTTACTACTTCAGCAAAAAGTCGCAGTTTTATGGAACTGGCTCCACATTCGTCTGTTATTTTGCCTTCGAAGAGACAAGGCCTGAAAAAAACGTATTCATCCAAGAAAAGCAATGCAAGATCGAGACCATGGCGACAGGTTCCGAAAAAATCTGCAGCTTCTGTGAAAACGCCACAGGAAAATGCTGGACCAGTCAAACGTGCCGGTAATTTCTTCCTCGTATTCCCCTTTAATGACACCACCCAGCACCTGACGAGGCTGGCAACATTTGACATGCGAAGTGCCATCAAGGAAACGCAGAAACAGTTGAAACAAAGGATAGCGCTCGTCAAGGTGAATCAAAACAATCCAACAACATTGTCGGAGATGCTATGGCCGCCTTTGATAATTGGAGGTAAGTGGGAAAGTTCTATACATGTATAGTTTGCAATAAATTCTCTTCAATTTTCAACCAGATTAGTTGCCAAAATTTCTTTTTTTATTTTTCAAGTGTTTCTGACATTGTAACCCATAATTTTTCAGACTATTGTCTGGTGATAGCTTTGATACAGAAATTGAACATGTTAAAAATTCAATTTGATACTTTATACTTAAACGAAGAAATTATGAAGATGTAATTTCACTTGTTAGCCATATCATATTCCTACATTGGTGGGGTTGTGCTGCTTATTAGATTTTCTTTTTATAGCCAAATTGCCAAGTTAAGCTCTCGACTACAATCATTCCAACTAGTACAAAATGAAAAAAAACATTCTCAAATCATGATCATGTTTAAAGTCTTCATGATTTCTTTGATACATTGCGAGTTTCACCTGGTTTCCTATACAACAGGTGTTTTACCCATTTTAAAGTAATTAAAAGTCCGAATGACAATTTTCAGAGCTATTTCTTTAGCAATGAAAGCTCGTTATCCCATAAGTGCTTTTTATTTGCAAACATTCTCTCCTTAGAAACCGAAGAAATGTAAACATGTAGTCGGTTTTGATGACTCTTAGCGGGGTTTCCTTTAATTTTCTTTACAAATATTGACTTAAATGCCAGGATGTTGATATGAGTTAACTCCCCCATTATCCTTCTGTTGGCATTAGATCTGCTGGGCATGCAAATACACTATTGACACTGAATTATCTCGTCAGAAATGTTGGGTTGAGCTGAAGGTTAGATTTCCACTCCAATGGTTTCTGCAACTTAATGTTTTAATGCGACTTTAAGTCACCTGATGGATAGAAAAACATGTGTTGGCAGGCACCACACAGGTGGTGATGTCATGGTCACCGTCATGCAAACTTGGTGTTTGTTGATTTCGCAAAAATATAAGTGTGTAAGTTGCTTACTATATTGGTAGACAGCTACTGCACTGTACGTACATAGTTTACACTCAAAAGGGTTTGAGTCTTGGTAATAATATTGGAAGAATGCAAAAGAATGGAAAGGAAATATTTTGAATTGCGCTAAAACCTCGCCAATTTTGGGAAAAAAATAATTGCCTCTTTCATAGGCTTCAGCTGCTGTGAATGCCCACCATTTCTCAAACCATTGTCTGTATGTGAAATACTTACCCGGATTTTCGATTGATAAGCCCACCCATGAAAATTATGTTGGTGTTACAAATTCTGGTGTCAAGTGTTGGCAAACTGTGTATTTATTTAACTTAAAATTAAAAAGCCTTCTTATGAAAAAAATATTTTCAGTCAGTCAAGGCTATGACTTCATTTATACACCCCTCCCCCTTTTCGAAATAAAAGCCTGAACATTTACTTGGTGTTACTAAAATGCCTGAAAATTTTGATTTTTCGAATACTCCCATGGGCTTATCCATTGAAAGCCCTGGTATAAATGGAGAAGCATTTATTTGGTGCTACTTGTTTTTTATCAGTATTGTGTTCTAAATTGATAAGATTGAGTTGAGTTAAGCCTGCTTCATGGCGCTGCACATTCACTTCCAATTGGCTGATTTCCACACAGTATAGACCTTGCATTACCTAGAGCAGGGCTAACCATCGTATGTTTCTGGTTTGAATTATCACTTTCACCTAGCAAGTAATTTTAACAAAATGGCTACTGATTTACAGTAAATGTTATTCAGTAAAATATTTCCTATTATTTCCATTTTTCAGTGGCTATTTACTGTTTGATATATTTGCCTTTTCTTGTATTGTTTTGGTGCAGATATTTTACTGCAGCAATGTATGCCAACCAAAATCGTAAAGAATGGTTTCACATCAGCTCTTCGTGTCACAGTTTTTCCCTTTCTCTCTCTTTCTCTCCCTCCCTCCCTCCCCTACACCTCTGCGCCTCCCTATACCTCTGTCCCTCCCCCTACACCTGTGTCCCTCCCTACACCTCTGCG